>OX467713.1:21242653-21397653 GCA_950111635.1 Agelastica alni | reverse complement strand
CCATTCATCAATAGATAACGCATATGTAATAGTGTACAGTGCAACAGAAGTAGCTATCTAAACAAATAAAAACTTGGCAACACCGAAGAAAAAATTATGCAGCTTCTTTAATAACAAAGCTGCCGGAGCTAATGCAATAAAGATATTTGGTCTTTTTATTGATATAAAATTTGTCATATTATAATAATTACCGAATTAAAATGGTTAAATAAAAGGGTTTTTAATGTTTTTTAAATAAAAAGATCATCTTTATTGGTATTTACTAATTAATAACGGTAATTTATGTGTTTGTTTAATGCATCTGAATAAATTATTCAAATACATATCGTTAGGTTTCATTAAATTTAAACAGTTACAGGTAATATCTTAATTGGTTACGTAGAACGTTTTAGAATTTCTTAAAAAGGAACTGACAACTGTTATTGTGACGTTTGATAAAATGGAACAAAACAATTTAATTTAGATATATTTAAATAATAAACAAGTCAACAAAATGATAACATACTTAATAAATATATATGCTTAATTAATCATATTTTTAATAATTATAGTAGGTTTTTAAAAAAAGTTATTGTTACTTCGTAATTGTTATATATAAAGAAGTTATTAAGAAAAAGAAAGAAAACGGTAAATACTGAAAGAAGTTTCCAATAATAAGAGATAGTTCAAAGTCCATTCCCGAATCATTGGACTTCTCTTTACAATACATCAATATTGAAGTAATGACAGATGGGGAAAACTTTCCCGAAAATGGTTGGAAACTCAATATAACCCCCATAAGATTGCACTCAGAAGCCATTATAAGTTCACAACTCACTTAACCCCGACCCTAAACCGTCATTTTCGATTTGAACGGCAGATGGAAATTTGCATGGGGTTAATAATTAAAAAGTATACCGAAAGTTTGGTATGTTATTAAAACGAAAATATGTCCTTTGACGGATGCTCTTTAAAAATTTTATTGCAACAAACCCTTGAAGAATATTTTATATGAAAAAGAGTTAAGATTTGTTCATAGAATTCATAAACCCGTAATAGAAAATAATGAAAGAAATTTAGGAAAAAAATTCTTTAACTCTTTTAATTCGACTTTTGGCTATTCGTCTTGTTTACGTTGTGATAATGAAAATTAGTTGTTGAAGGTATCATAAGTACATACATACATACAGTCACGTTTTTTTCCTTAGAGGTAGGTAGATACCACTTCCTTCCACTTGCCACGGTTCTTACATACATCTTTTGCTTTTTTTACTTTCATCAGTGCTCTCATACATGCTCGTCGGTTGTTGGTACTCTTGACCTGACCTTGATTTGTCCATTCACACTCGCCTTATAAATTTGTTTTGTTAATCTTCCTTCATCCACCCTCTTACGTGTCCAAACCATCTAAGCATTCCTTTATCAACCGAGTCACTCCGACTATACTTCTCAGAATACTTATATCCGTTGCATTTATCATGCTTCTTCTGCCAAACCCAACATTCACTACCATACATAAGTGTAGGAACCAACACACCTATGCACGGCCAGACGTGCACGAGACGAGACCACTTCCTTCTACTTGCTACGGTTCTTACACACATCTTTTGCTTTCTCAACTTTCATCAGTGCTCTCATGCATGGTCGTCGGTTGTTGGTACTCTTAACCTGGCCTTTCTCCAAAACAATGTTGATCTGATCGAGATATGTTCGCCGGGGTCGACCTCTACCGACTTGTCCATTCACACTGGCCTAATAAGCATTCTTTTATCTATCTTTGTAACCACATCTTCTTTTACACCACATCTTCTTTTACACCACATCGTTCTCTTATCTCACTATTCTTTACTTTATCCAACCGAGTCACTCCGGCTATACTTTTTAGACTACTTATCTCCGCAGCAATAATCCTGTTTTCATGCTTCTTCTGCCAAACCCAACATTCACTACCATACATAAGTATAGGAACCAGGACACTTCTATGCACAGCCTTTATTTGATACTTTCTGGCTGTTCATAAAGCTGTGCAGTGCCCCATTTATTTGTTTTCCTGCCAACATCCTTCGCTTAATGTCACTGTCTTACTTTTCATCTCTCGTAAACTTTGAATCCAAGTACACAAATTCATTTACTTGTTCCACTGTATCCCCCTTATTTAGAACTTTACAGTTTGTCATGTTTTCTTCTCTTTAAAAAACCATTGCTTTCGTTTTGCTTACATTTATTTTCATCCCTTTGATTTTCAGGGCATCATGCATAATATTAACCATCGCCTGCAACTTCTCCTCAGATGATGCTAATATAAAAAAAAACCTGCGATTTATATATCCCTGCAGTGTTAAATAGCTGAACTGTAGGTGGTATTGTCTGTTTTCGTATTTTTTTTTTTTTTTTATTTTTTTTAAGGCTTCAACATCTAAGGTCATTAGCCTATGGCATATGAAATCAATTTATCCTTCTACAATTTCCTATAAATTCCTGAAATATTGAGATAGTGTAGTAATTTTCGTTGCATAAAATTATTCTTACTTAAGCATTCTTGAAGCGTATTCGGGATCCCACTTTGTTGCCGTGCTCCTTCAAGGAATGGGCATTGTACGATGATGTGTTTAACCGTAAGTCTATGTTCACAGTGGGGACATCTAGGTTGCCTCTCTCTGCTGAGCATGAAAATGTTTGTCAAGTTGGTATGCCCCATTCTCGATCGGGTAATTACTGCTTGGTCTCTCCTAGAGAGATCGTTAAGGTGTGTTCGAGGTTTCACATATGGTTTTAATAATCTTAATTTTGCTTCTGTTCTGTTCCATTCGTCTTGCCAGCGCTGTTCGTTATTATGCTTCAGTTGAATTCTTATGTCATCTGGTAGGGATATCTTCGATTGCTTCTGATTCAGCAGCTTCCCTTGCAGATCTATCTGCCATTTCATTTCCAGCAATTCTGCAGTGGCTTGGAATCCACAGAAATTTTATTTGCTTTCCTTGCCTTCTTAGCATATCTAGTCTGACGATGATGATTTGGACTAAAGAATTTTTTTTTTGATGTTCTGGTTCCCACGAAAAGGGATATCCTGTAATGTTCAGAGAACATCGTGGAAACCAAGGGAAAGAAGGTAGGAGTTGGTGTTCTTCTTAAATTTCTGGAGGTTGTATGCCTCGGGGAACACCTCCCTAGGCAATGAGTTCCAAAGCCTCGCAATTCGTTGGATGAATGAGTCTTTGGAAAGTGATGTTCTGCAGGTCTCCCAAGTGACCACGAAGGGGTGTAAAGACTGAACTTGACGGGTTAATCTCGAAGAGACTGCCAAAGGAGGAACGATTGTTGATATTTCAGAAGAGCATCGCCCATGAAAATATCTATAAAATAGAGACAAATCGCCAACTTTTCTACGGTGTTTCAGATAAGTGAGCGAGTTTGTAAGCGAGGCATCACCGACGAGACGAATTGCCCTTTTCTGGACAGAATCCAGTAGCTTCAGGATATGTTTAGGTGCTGCACTCCAAATATGGGAACAGTACTCCAGTACAGGTCGGATCTGTGAATTATAGATCATAAGCAGCTGACTGGAGGTGAAATAGCTCTTGGCACGAAACAAAAAACCAAGTTTTTGGGATGCACTTTTGGCAATGGACCTCACGTGATTTTCTCAGGAAAAGTTATTGCTGATAGTAATACTAAGCATCGATATGGATGACTTCAGTGGTATGGTTACTCCTGACAAAGTTATGTTAGGCACAGTGAGATCGGCTTTTCTAGAGAAAAGACATGCTTGTGTTTTGTTTGCATTGAATTTTACCAAGTTATTGGATCCCCATTCGAGAATTGTTGCTTAGTCCATATTTATATTGTTAACACTCTTCCTCGTTCATTTCTGGTTTCACGGGCTGATATAGGGGCCCTGGAAGAGAAAGCGGTATGGAGGGTACTATCATCGGCAAAGCTGTGTACGGGACATGAAGTTGCTTTCAATAGGTCGTTGATGTGAAGTAAAAATAGTGTTGGTGCTAGAATGGATCCTTGCGGAACACCAGCATTAATGAGTAGAGTGTCAGATAAAACTTCATCGACCACTACATGGAGAGACCTGTTTGAGAGAAAACTAGCAAGCAGAGAACACAGCTGAGGGGGCAAGCCATGAGATGGAAGCTTGGCGAGGAGTCTTTACTATAGACACATTGGAGTGCTCTTACTGAGCTCATGGAGTCTGTACAGATGAGATAATTGATGTCCATACAGTGTTCGATATAGCCTGTAGCCTGCAGTATGGCGTATAATTCGGCAGTATATATCGATGCTTCATAAGGAAAAGGGTCCATGAGTAACTCTCACCCAGACTAGTAAATGCGCTTACTGTTATCGTATTAATATTTACTTTTGATTTATTACAAACAATTTGTAGGGGGAATGTTTATAAGAACGGTAAATATCACTTGATTTATGGATAAAGTTTTTAAAATACTTTCTGTCGTTGGCTAGTTTGTTTTTGTAACACACCGATCCGGAAAATAAAATAGTTTTAACTAAATTTCACAGATAAAGGACGGCAATTAATTAACTCGGTTCGACCGCGTCTTAAAATGGAACAACCAAACAAGACAAATTGAAAGAATTAAACTTTTCCATTTCCAGTTTCCTCTAATGCACTTTATTCAACGTCATTGACCACCTAAGCGATATTGTGTAGTGGAAAGTCTTGGAATTTATAGCTGTGTTCAATAAAGCTAATGAAGCTCAGGGATACATAAATCCAGGAATAAAAGTACGAAGGAAGAAGCTTCACCGAAGAACAAAAACAGCAAAACAAAACTGGATATGAGGATAATTTATCATAAATAGAATAGTTGGTTTTTCGTTGACAACCCAAAATAATTTTTAGAAATAGGGTCCACTTTTCTTTTATTTTTCCGAAAACTGAGCCAGACAATATCAACGTCCAGTGGGTCACACATTTTAAAATGAAATAAAAAACAAAATCTTCCAAGTTCGTTTTTAATTTAGTGCACAAAAATTTAGTTTTATTTACCGTAATAACTATTACCTTACCGCATTCTACGAGGGATGCAAAAGGGGGTAATATTTTTAAACTATAAATTGTCAAATTTATAATTAAAATCGACCTGTTTTAGTTTTTTTTGCAACAAATACATAACGTCAAAACTGAATTTATACCATACATATGGACCGCACAGTATGATACATTAAATTTTGTTGTCACTTGTAGAGTATTGCAATCAATAATTTAAAGACAAATTTTTTTTTAATATATTGTTTAAACAATAAGAAAATATAAAATTATTTTTGTTTTGGATCCTTAGGGTTTGTAACAAATAAAATGCAAAAAAATTTTATTTCAAAAAATGTAAAAGTTCCATTAATCGCCTTGACATGTAGAGGAGAATTTTAAAAAACTTAATTTATTATTAATAGGCTTATTTTACAAAAAATCATTGCAACATTCTTTTTGTTTTTAGATAAAACCAAAATTTTTTAAATAATATTAAATAACTAGTATATTTGCAACGACCAGTTCCTTTTTAGGTAACAACACAGCTCTTAAAGCACGCAGCCCAATTTTTAATATTAAATGGTAAGAATTTTCATTGATAAACATTAAGTTCTGGGAGTCAATCTTTTTTTTTTGGAATCTCGTCCACTTTACTTTTTTTATTTTTTGACGCTAGTAGTTTTTAAGTTAACCGCAAAAACCAGACCCTTGTTTTGGAATCTTTGTTTGTTTATGACTTTTGCAACAACCGACGAGCATGTATAAGAGCATTGATAAAATTAGAAGAAGCGAAAGATGTTTGTAAGAATCGTAGCAAGTGAAAGGAAGTGGTATATATGTTGTAAAACATGTTTGCGACCCATTTTAAGAGGAATAAAAATTGTAAGACAATTAAATTGTTATCTAGTTATTCAAAAATGTAGTATTGTAAAATTTAACGATGACATATGTTTAATAGTAGGATACAACCCTCGTTAATGTAAACATATGTGCGCTATTAAAGAGAATGACATTTTTTTTTACTGAAAGCATTTGTTAATAGTTAACTCTCGAAAGAAATGGTTGATGTTTCACTTTCGAAGGTAAACGTTATAAATTTTTCTCAAAACTTATAAGCAATAAAGTACACACTTTGGTCTTAATGTAAAAAACACCATTCTGTAAAAATTTAGTATTGTGTTCTCTTAATCTCGATGAGTTCACTCTCGTAAGTGTTAAATAAAAATATCTCTCTATCAAACCCAGAAGTGCTCCAATGGACTAAAAATGTTCATTGACAGTGATTTTTTCTGTTTTTCGTTGTTTTTTTTATAACCTCAAAAAAGTGATTAAAGACTCTACAAAGTGAACCAGCTAAGATTGTATATTATAGATTGTAGGGGGGGGGGGGTCGTGAAGGCTATGCTGCCTCTCAAACACTTCGACCTATCAGATCTTTTGTGCATAACTCTTAATCCATTCAAGGCCCGGGATTCTGAGATTTCGTGCAAAGTTTATCAATTTCCTGGGGGCTAAATTTTTGACATCAAAGGGCTTTAGGGCTTTAAGAAGGCCCCTACCAAAAACTTGCAAAAAAGCGCTGGGAATTCGCAGAGCAAATGTTTTGCAGTTTTAGCATAGTGAGGAATCCCGTCACCAGTTTCAAGTCTTTTTTGTCTTTCAAGTGGGCTTTGGAAAGTCCACAGAAGGGTTCTGGGCCGGAAAATTGCACCTTCTTTGGCAAGACAGTCAGCTTCTTCGTTGCCTTTAACTTCCTTGTGACCTGGAACCCACATCGGAGTAACCCGATTGTTTGCTGCCAGTTGTCTCAGGGATTGTTTACAGTCCCAAGTCAGCTTAACCTCACAAGTGTATGACTTTAGAGCTTTTAGTGCTACTTGGATATTCGATAAAATATAGATTTTTGTCCTTCTGGTGTTTCTTTCGATGCCCTATAACGCCCACTCCGACCCTTTTATTCATCTTGGATCCATCAGTGTACCACACTAAAGCATCCCTTCCTAGTTGAGGTCCGTTCTCTGTGCAAACTTAGTGGTTGTTTGCGACCACTTCAAACTGCATTTTAAAGTCGTACCTAACTGGCATAATATATGTAGGCTTAGACATGGATTCTAGCGAAATATTTTCCAAAATCTTCAAATGTCCAATCCGATTTACTGCTCTAGGATTTATTGTCTGGCTTAGTCTAAAGGCACTGATTGCTGCTTCTTTTATTATACATAAGTGCAATAGTGGAAGTTTCATTACCTCTAAGGCTGCAGTAGAGATCTTAAATGTTGCCCCTGTGATTCCCAGACAAGCTTTCTGCAGCTTAACTTTTGCTGAAATTTGCTGCATTTTTGGCGACCATATTAATAAAGCATAGGTGACCAAGGGTTTAATGATCGCTTGGTATGACCAAAAGATCATTTATGGTTTAAGACCCCATGACTTGCCAAAGACTATGTGTCATGTCCAGCTTGCCGCTATAGATCTGGAAATAATGTGGTTAAGTTGGCTGTTCCATGTTAGTTTTTGGTCGATTATTACGCCCAAATATTTAGCTTTTTTTGGAAAAAGTAAGCTGAATTCCATTTAGAGTTGGGGCTTTAAGTTTGTACTTTGCCTCCTGGTAAATGGAACCAGCACTGTTTTGCTATGATTGACATTTTGTCCTTTCTTTGCGCACCAGCTTCTGATTGTTCTTAGGGCTACTTGCATGCGATTGAAAATTACTTCGTGATGTCTGCCCCTAATGGTGACGACTAGGTCATCGGCGTAACCATGAGTCTTAAAACCAGAGCCTTGTAGTTTAATGATCAGGTTGTCTACAACCAGTGACCACAGTAAAGGCGATAGAACTCCTCCTTGGGTACAACCTTTTTCTTCTGTCATCTTGACTGTCTCTCCCCCAAAAGTCGCCACAATGATTCTGCTTTTCAGCATGGATTGTATCCATCTAATCAGTAAGGCGTTTATATTTTTTTCCTTGAGTGATTTAGTTATGGAGGCATGCGAGGTGTTATCAAAAGCACCCTTTATGTCGATGAAGGCACAAAGAGCCATTCCTTTTTTCACGTATGTCTTTTCAATGCTTTCAACTGGGCACTGTAGAGCATTTATCGTAAATTTACCTGCTGTTTCTTGTGGAGCGGTCTTAACTCAAGGAGAAAGGAGGTGAGACTGACACTCTGGCAGTTCTGCTGAGTCTGATTCTTTCCAGCTAAAGGTAAGAAGTTATAAAAACCCCTATTGTTGAGCTAGGATAGCAAAACCGCTTTTCCCATCACGCGTTTGAAACCTTTGCACATTTTTGTAGACAGCAATTCGAATCCAATGAGTTCTCACAAGTATTTTCATTCGCTTTAGCAAGAATTAAAACGTAAACCGTTTTTTTTTATCCTGTCCCCTATGAGACTGTCCATATCAGAAAGCTATAAGTTTAGCAAAATCAAAGCCAAAATTAAAATAAAAATCTCCGCAATATTCCTAAAAAATAAGGAAAAATGCAGCAAAGTAATTATTTATTTAAAAAAAAAACTTTTTAATGCTTTTAACGTAAGCTGATTTAATTAAACACAGTAAATAACGAAAGTGAAAATGTTATAGTATATTGTTGGTAATTTTATTTAATTAATATTTGTATAAATCTCGAAAAATGGGAAAAACGCGTCAACATGACGTATAAGGATCACCGCCAAATATTATCATTACAAATGGCGCCATGCTGAATCCCTTTGGGAACGAAGAAAATTTATCAAACTTCAAATGAGTTGTGCTAACATGCTTGTATGGCTGAAATTTATTAAAGACAATTAACACTGACATTTACTAACACAAGATATATCACTGCCTCAGAAAGAACACTTTATTTCATAACCTTATACACAGTTTCCGGTAATATTTGCGCGAACGGTCGACTGTAAATGAACACGGAAATTATTCGTTTTAATTAAAAATGAAAAAAGTGGGCGCACAAAAGTAATAAAAGCTAAATGCGTCTATTATTTTTTGACTCGCCTGGATCTTTTTATTAAAATTGATGAAAAACTAATTGTGTAGCGAACATTTGTTGGAAAAATAATTCTTTTTTTACTATTTATTGATATTAACAGTAAATTTTTCATCCCCGAGAAAAGTGTCTATTAAAATAAATTCTAAATTTTTATTACAAATTTTTAAGTATGTTTAAAATTTTTTTATCATTGTAACAATTCCTTTAAAAACTTTAAACCAAATTTAAATTATTTAGGCGAATAAGATTAAAAAGCAATAATACTTAAGTTTGTGTAACTAAAATTAATTGTCTTTAATTATAGCAATGCAGCAACTCAGGACTCTTTAACACCATTTTTACATATTTTCTTACAATCATAATACATGATTATTTACTTTTTGCCCACTTTTTCCCGTAGGCGTAGGCAGAGACCACTTTCTTTCACTTCCTAAGGTTCTTACACACATCTTTCGGTTCTTCTACTTTTATCAGTGCTCTCATACATTCTCGTCGGTTGTTGGTAGGTACTCTTGACCTGGCCTTTTTTTAAAACAATGTCGATCTGATCGAGATATGTTCGCCGAGGTCGACTTTTACCTACTTACCCATTAACACTCGCCCTATAAATCTGTTTCGTCAATCTTTCTTTATTTATTCTCTCTACTTGTCCAAACCATCTAAGCATTTCTATATGTACCTTTGTATTCTTTCTTTCTTTATCTAACCGAGTCACTTTGGCTATACTACTCATCTCCGTAGCATTAATCTTTAATTTTCATTATCATCATCATCAGTCAACCATCTCGTGTCCACTGCTGGACGTAGGTCTCTCTTATTCTTCTCCATGCATCTTGGTCCTGTTCTGCCTGCATCCAGTTGCTGTGACAGCGTTTCAGATCATCGGTCCATCTTGTTGGCGGACGGCCTCGGTTTCGGTAGAATTCTTGTCTCGGCCTCCACTCTTATATTCGTTTTGTCAATCTGTTGTCCGTCATTCTGGCGACATGTCCTGCCCAATTCTACTTGAGGGTTGTTATCTTCTGTATAGCGTCTAAAACTCCTGTTCGGCGTCGAATTTCTCGGTTTGGAATTCGTTATCTGAGAGAGATACCCAACATGACGCGTTCCATAGCCCTCTGTGCTACGCGAATTTTGTGCACTATTTTGTTCGTAAGTGTCAGGGTCTCTGCTCCATAGGTAAGAACTGGCAGCTCGCACTAATTGAATGTTTTCCTTTTAAGGCTTACTGGGATATCTGATTTGAAAACATAATCAAGTTTGCCAAAAGCTACCTACCTAGGCCAATCTAATTTCACTCGCCTTATAAATCTGTTTCGTCACACATCCATTTTCTCTACGTATTTAAACTATCTAAGCATTCCTTAAGATCGAAGACGTAGTAAAATGGATGAAGAAGAGAAAGAAAGGATGGCATGACCATGTTCAACGAATGGACGAGAATAGGCTAGCCAAAATATGTAAGAGTGAAAGACCAGCCGGAAAGCGACCACGAGGGAGACCACCAAAAAGGTGGTTTGAAAGTTGGAAATCGTCCTCCATGGAAGATTAGAACAGGCAACAGGACTAAGTCCTAGTCTATAAAAGGAAGAAGAAGAAGAAGAAGAAGCATTCCTTTATATATATTTGTAACCACATCTTTTTTCACACCACAGCGTTCCTTATCTCACTTTTCTTTACTTTATCTAACCAAATCACTAAATTAAACAATTCCCAGCAAAATGATGGGAACATAAAACACTACTGCTTTTGGAAAGGATTTTTCACGAAGTTAGTCAATTGTGTTTTTCTGTTTCCATCTTTAGAAAAGCTACAAAAATATATACTACTTTAACATCATAGAATTAAAATGGTAGTATTATTTATAAAAAAATAAGTCATAGTCACCAACGAGATTATTATTATTATTATACTGCATGTCGATAAAATATGTCAAAATAAAATTGAGGCAAACAAGGTTTAAAGTAAAATACGTGACCTTAGAAGTCTTATTATTGAACTCGATTGCGAAGACGTAAACACTTTTCATTTTCATTGTATTTTTGTAGCTTACTTTCCTTATCCGCTTTGCTTTGTAGAAATCAAATTGGGGGAGACGGGAGCAAATTTTAAAATGAGGTTAATTTAAATTTTAAGCCTTGCTAGAACGAGCTAAAATATCTGTAAATATATTTATCAAAGACGTAACTGCGTGGTATGTTTAGGGGTTAAGGATCCCTTGATAAGTTAAATTATATTTGATTAAATTCTTCCTCTTTCGGTTCCGTCTTCTACTGAAGGTTGGCAACAATCTCGGCGAAATGGGCCCAGTCTTGAGCAGCTCGGAATAAGGAATGTGAGTCTAGTCCGGTCCAATCTCTTATATTTTTTAACCACGAATGTTGTTGTCTCCCTATACCTCGTCTGCCTTCTATTTTGCCCTCCATTATTATTTTCAGCAGCTTCATTCGATCACTCCGAATTACATGTCCTTAGTACGCGGTTTTCCTCTTCTTTATGGCGACAACTAACTTTTTTTCCTTACCTATCCTTCTCAAAACCTCTTCATTACTAACGTGGTCTGTCCAGGGTATTTTTAAGAGCCTTCTGTATACCCACATCTCGAATGCTTCCAGCCGTCTTAGTGTTTGGTCTTTAGGGTCCAGACTTCGCATCCGTGTAGCAAAACGGAATAGATGTAGCAATTAACAAATCGAAGGCGTAATTTCAAGTTCAGTGATCGGTTGCAAAGCACTGGTCGCATTTTATTAAATACTGATCTGGCCTGTTCTATGCACGATCTGATTTCTGTAGTAGGATTCAAATCAGATATTACCCAGGTACCTAAATTTTTGAACTTGGTTACGTTCTCGATTGGAGTCCATTCATATATATATATATATATATATATATATATATATATCAGTCGTTTGGTGTCAGTGGTGGAAGTCGGTTGAGAGGATTTGATATTAACACGTGAGCGGAACTTCTACGGTTTTTTCTTTCATATCTGGCTGTATTTGGGGCCATCTTTATTGGATTAGGAAGATAAACCATTTAATTCTTAACTTGACCATTCTGTCGTGCCTATGTGGTGAATATTTCTGGTTATTGGGGTCGAGTTAAGATCACCATGTGTGGGATTTGATGAAGTGAAGCCATCGTGAAGTACCACGTGTCGTTCCGTCCACATCGACGATAAATTTCAGCGTTATAAAGACTTGCCTGATAATTTTAGCAGAAATTATTATGATAATACTACTTGGTGTTTCGGTTCTTGGATCATCGATGTTACCGTGACGTCTCAATGAAGTTTTCAATTGGTTACATGGTATTGAATTTAATTTTATCAACTTATCAGTTATTATGTGCCTGATCTAAATGTGTTCAATAATTTAAAAGTAACAAGTTATTTTCACTAAATTTTTACCTGCTCCCAGTGACGTCCCAATGAAGTTTTCAATAGTTTAAAAGTAACCAAATTATTTTTCGTTAAATTTGTACCGGCTCCAAGTTGAATCTGCATTTATATATTACCGAATATAATTTATGTGGTTATTGTGAGGGTTTTAAAATATTATTTTTGTTGCAAGTCCATTTATTCTGTATTCCTTTTTTTTGTGTTAATATTTTGCTATCAGGAATTCTATATAAAACCAATTATTTTCGAAATTTTAAATACTGTGAACATTTTCTTTTTGTTGTTTTTTATTTTAATGCTCTTTTGTACCTCATTAGGTTTTTATTACTGTCTGGAAGATTGTTATAATTAATTTAAATATCATTTTTAGAAAAGTGTATTAAATTCGTTTAAACCACTTTACGAAAATACAGAATTTATTGTAAAAAATTAGAACATCATTTTTACTTAATTAATATATTGCAGTAATTGTAAATATAGTTTTATTTATCTAGTTCACCATAATTGTTTGTTGTTTTTCGCGTGGCTCTGCTGGTGCCTACAAGACCTAGGGGTTTCCGGCTTGTACCGTCTTAAGTCGGTGGCGTGGCTCACTTTTAGATTTTTTTCTTCTACCCTCTACGGCTGAGCTCGGTCATAATTTGCCAGTAGGGAGACCACTAGCAGAGTACTCTTTAGAGAACCAAAAAAAAAAGAGGTGGCAAATTTATATATATATATATATATATATATATATATATATATATATATATATATATATATATATATATATATCTGGTGCTGGTTTGGTTCTTCTATTGATGGTCATTACTTTTGTTTTCTTTATATTAATTTTAAAGCTCAGGGTCTCTCCCACTCTGTTGAAACTATTTAGTAGTTGTTGGAGTCCTTCTACGCTATCGGCTATGATGGCCGTGTCATCTGCAAAGCGTAGGTTGTTGATGAGATGTCCGTTTATTTTAATGCCGTGTTCCATACCTTGTACAGCTTCATCGAATATGTAGCCGGAATATATATTAAATAGTAAGGGCGATAAAACACATCCCTGTCGTTGATCCCTGTTGATTAAATTAGTAAAACAAAATTAAAAAAATTTGTTGAAAATAATTTAAAATAAAACAACACATAATTTATAAGATTATCATATTTTTTATTTTAATTATTGGGAATGAACTAACTTTTTTAAATTAAACATAGGAATAAATATTATTTTATCATAGGTCCGGTGTGCCAGAGTTTATCCTGGCAGAAATATTTTTTGTAAATTTTTATTTTTCAAAAGATCATAAGTAATTTGCACTTTTATGGAAATTAATTTCTTGTAGACCATTTTGTAGCAAATTTTATATATTTTCAAAAAAAATTGTTGTGACAACTCTCATCGTGGCAAGAATTTCCTTTTTTTTTAATCTCTTTCTTTTCAATTTTCTTTCAAAATATCTCGGTGTGACAGCTCAAAACTTGACCAAAATATCTGTCACACCACTTTATATTATAGCTTTAACCCTTTAAAATAATGAAAATAAGGAGAAACATACAGAATCGTAAAGAAATAGATGTTATGGATATGATGATATAAATGATTCTAAATAAATTTTTGTCTAATTATAATAACTTATGATGTTTGAATCTTAACCCTATGACCTTCATTTTTTATTTCTCTGGTTCCTGCATTTATTAAATAGGTAATGTATTGAAATTGACAAAATTATGAATAAATGGAATGCTGAATTTTATAATGTTTTCCAGCAATACATTTGTATTAATTAAATGACCTTTACTTTCCTTCCTGGTATTAGTTTATAAATTTCTATATATTTTTAAAATAATAAATAAACAAGCACACTGATCGAAATGTTTTAACGTTAAAAAAATAATTTTGTTTTAAAAATGTTTAATTATTTAATGGATTTTTACTGGACTTCCTTCATATAATGGTAAACTATATATTTATTTATTTAAAAAATCTGGTTTCTCATTTTGAGATGCGAAAAAAATATTGACATATTTACATACATACATACATATCTATAGTCACGCCTTTTTTCCGTAGGGGTAAGCAGAGACCACTGCCTTCCACTTGCTACAGTTTTTACAGACATATTTTACTTCTTCTACTTCCATCAGTGCTCTTCTACATGCCTGTCGGTTGTTGATACTCTTGACCTGGCTTTTTTTTTAAAATAATGTCGATTTGACTACTTACCCATTTACACTCGCCCTATAAATCTGTTTCGTCAATCTTTCTTAATTTATTCTCACTACGTGTCCAAACCATCCAAGCATTCCTTTATGTACCTTTGTATTCCTTCTTTCTTTATCTAACCAAGTCACTCCAGTTATACTACTTAGACTACTCATCTCTGTAGCATTAATCTTCAATTTTCATGCTTCTGCTAAATCCAACATTTACTACCATACATAAGTGTAGGAATCTTAATTTTAACAAATTTCGATTATTGTTAAAAATTCATCAGTGTAAGAGAATATTAGTAAACAAAAGAGTTTTGTGAAATATGTCACATTCGGTATTAAGTACATACACTTAAAATATATTATTAAGTGGCAAGATTTCTAATTTAATGCAATTATAAAATTTAAAAAGTAAAGTCAAACTGGTTTTCGTATTTTATCTGTTCCAACTATGCCAAGTAAATCAAGCAGTAGTTTAGTAATTTTACATCAGTTTCTTGCAGACAAACTGACTGGCTAATATAAAAAGGGAGACTTCTGAACTTTATTGAAGTTTTAACATTGAAATGAACCTTACTTTTGCAAGTTAAATAAAGACCTTGATGGTATTTTAGTGTTATCTGTCGGCAGCACATTTTCCTCACTTATTTGTCGCCATCGAACTAAAGACATACGCTTCGGAGCAGAATCAATTCTAAAGTTTCTTTAAGTGAGTTTCAATTTCTGCTTCATAAGTACTTTCATTCCCGAAACAAATTTTTAGAGATTGCGGAAATTCTAATCCGCTTTTTCAGATGAGGTTAATTACTTTCATTTTAATTTTAACTTTCGTTGCGCCAATCGCCAATTTAAGTAAATGCACAAATGAACAAAGACGATTTACGTCGAAATTGAAGCCGCTTTGTCTCTGACGCTTTTTAAATGCCTTCTTTCGAATTTAATTTTTTCGGTTGTTTATTAATAAATATGAATAACACCGCGTACTTTTAGTAAATTTAAACATTCACAAAATATAATTACGTTTTTCTGAAATCGCTCAAGAATGACTTTCTCGGAGCAATTTCAGACCCCGAAATACGATCTAGTATTTTAGTCCGTTACCAAGTAACGAACTTTCGCGGACCGTTTTTGGTCCAGGAAATTTTTTTCCGGCATCTGACTTTTGTCACAACAATAAATAAACAGTGATTGTTAGGGAAACGATTTCATAGGCAAATATCAGTGGTCTGGGTGCGACCGACCCGAGAGGTCCACACGACTAGCTTCCCAGTGGAAAGAATGAAAAAATACCATATGTTTTGTTGTTATAATTATTACTATTATTAAAATTATTATAAAAAACGATTTAAAATTGTTTATAACAACTAAATTTTTTTTTAATTATTATGATTAACTGTAACTAACTAAATGTAACTAAAAATATTTAATTGTAAAAACAATGCTTGATTATTACTAACAATAATGTTTCTCTGTTATAGCGTCTTTAATGCTATTCTCTCAATACTGTCACAAGTTTATGTAAAATTCTCCAATCCCTCTTTTAAAAAGATCCATTTTTTTTCAGTTTTTGAATCTTTATAAAAAATATTTTGACCAATTTTGCTGAAAATCTAATCAGTTCTAAGTTACGTAATTATGCGTCTAATGCAATTGCACTCGAGATAATCGAGAAGAAAAATAATTCCGAACGCACATACGAACATATGCACATACGCACAAACGTACATACACACACACACACACACACACATAGACGTCCACTTAATTGACTCTGGGGACCTTGAAATGTGGAGATATGTAAAATTCGGGATTCGCAAAATCGGACCCATTACTGTAACTTTCCTCTGGAAAATTGTTATGCATTTATAAAAATCCCTATATTTATGATAATGTTGATTGCTATTTCAAAAAAATAGTATGTGTACCTCGTAGTAAAAGCATATTCCCAGATATTACAGCTTCTTGGCCTCGGCTTAACGCATCGGCCAACAACTTTCATTGTCGTCCGAGAATGTATTGCTTTTACTACTAGATACACAAATGTAATAATATCACAAAGTTATGTATTGTTAAAATGTTTAGCTTAAATTGACAATTGACAAATTTAAAAATATATAGAGGTAGTTCCTTATTTACATTCAAAGACTGCTTTTAAAGTGTATTAATCGTATTATTTTTTACCAATACTGTTATTAAACATTTTATGTAATTGTGTTAAAAGTATAAAACATTTTAGTTGAACACGAGGGTTTCCACGTCAGGTTTAAGTAAAGAAATAATGAAATAATAAAAGTTTAAAAGCTCTGAGCTAAAAGTGATTTTCTAAATCGTCTTTACTGATTAAAAAAAAACTAAAAAAACTTTTAGCCGGATTTTTATTTTTTTTATTAAAGCCATGTCATCAAAGTATTGGGTCACAAAAAATTTCAACTAAAAGAAAAGTTGCACAAAAGTTTTCCTGGATAAATTTAATATTATTGCACCTACCTACAATTGAAAACTGAGGTGAATGTCTTTGGATAGATCGAACCTTGCAAGCACTTATTGCAACACTTTAAAGTCAGTAGTAACAATAAGTATAAAAAAATTCTACGGTCGAAAGATCCCGTACAAGAAACGAAGTTCGTTACATTTTTTCTTTAACTGCGAATGTAATTCGAAATGAAATCTGTGCATTTCAATTTTTATTTTATATTATTTTTTCATGGCAAATAATCTAAAGAACGAATAACATCAAAAAGTTGTATTTAATATTTCAGAAAAAATATTTATTCATAAGAAAGAAAAACAAATATAAATGTTACTGATTCTTATACAAAAGATATATAATACCTGGCAGGATTCGAATTCAACGTTTCACTTTTTTGTATCTTTTTTTTATTCTTCCGGAACTGTTGTTGGCGTTAACCATTGGTTTTCGGTATTTTATTAACATTATGTCGTTTGCGCTTTCCATCCTCTTTTGGACTTTGAACACATAATTTTACTATTGTCTCCCTATAATTTAAATAGTAAAATAAATAGTAAATACTCAAATAACATGTACAATAAATGAATGTAAACAGTAAATACTTGTATCAAGTTATACAATTTTATCAACTTACTTTTTTAAATCTGTATTACATAAAATTTATTTAATTTAAAACTTAATTACATTATTAGAACAATATTTACGTATGATCTAACACAAATAACAAATGCGTTTTTACAAAATGTCCATGTGTCTGTACAACCCTGTGATAAGGTTATATCATAATAAATTATAGTTTAAAAAAACTAAAAAACACGCTTTTGGAGTTAATTAAACTAAAAAGAAAAAAATATTTCTTAACTTAAAAATAAAATTACTGACGAGAAAATAAATGTCACTGTTCTGATTGTAATACAAAGCACCCCACGCTTATAGAACTGTGACATTAATTTTCTCGTCTGTAAACAATTCCATTAACCAAAAATATGCCAAACAATTTTAAAATGTAGTTCGCGAATACCTTAATACGAGGGCGGTTTGTTAAGTCAGTGACTTTTTGAATAAAACAAATTTTTTTCCGCAAATAAACATTTTATTTTTCTACATAATCACCTTTTAGCTCGATACATTTAGTCCAGCGTTTTTCTAATTTTTTTATTCCCTCCAAATAATAGGTTTTTTTAAAGCTCTCAAAATACCCGCTTGTTTCGGTAATGACTTCTTCATTCGACTCAAATCTCTTACCACCCAGCCATTTCTTTAGGTTTGGTAACAGAAAATAGTCGCAGGGGGCCAAATCTGGAGAATATGCTGAATGGGGTAGCAGTTCGTATCCCAATTCGTGGATTTTGGCCATCGTGACTAGACAAGTGTGTACACGTGCATTGTCTTGATGGAACAGCACTTTATTCTTCGCCAAATGCGGCCGTTTTTGCTTCAAATCAACGTCGAATCTGTTCAAAATCTTTGAATAATATTCGCCGGTGATCGATTTACCTTTCTTGAGGTAATCGATGTGAATGACACCGCGTACATCCCAAAAAACTGTGGCCATGACCTTGTTGGCTGACAGACTCTGTTTCGCCTTCTTTGGTCCACGTTCACACCGAGCAACCCACTGTTTCGATTGTTTCTTGGTCTCTGGCGTGTTGTGATTGATCCATATTTCATCCACAGTAACAAAACGGCGCAAAAATTCGTCCGGATTACGGCTGAACATCGCTAAACACTCTTTTGAAGTGGTCGCACGATTGCGCTTATGGTCGAGTGTGAGCAATCGCGGCACCCATCTCGCAGAGAGTTTTTTCAGGTCCAAATATTTGTGTAAAATATGATTTACCCGTTCAGTTGAGATACCTACAGCATGAGCTAACTCACGCACTTTCATTCTCCGATCATTCAATATCATTTCATGGATTTTATCGACGATTTCCAGAGTGATCACTTCTTTTGGGCGACCTGGACGTTCGACGTCACTAGTGCTGGTACGACCACAACGGAACTCTGTAAACCACTTCTTAACCATTGAAATTGATGGTGCCGAGTCCCCGTAGTATTTATCAAGTCTTTCCTTAGTTTCAGTGATAGATTTTTTACGTAAAAAGTAATGCTTAATCAGCACACGAAATTCACTTTATTTCATTTTCGTAAAAATTCACGAGGTTGTCTGCTTTGAACGGCTATCAAACACCAACTGCACGACGTAGCTTGCTCAAAATTAAAAAGTTGCCCACTGATAGATTATTGTTGACGGTAGCACTGTTGCATTTGAAGTAACTGCGCGGGAAATTCAAAAAGTCACTGACTTATCAAACTGCCCTCGTACAAAAAAAAAAAAATATGTATGAAATGGTAAAAGCACAAAAAGAATGCATCGGCCGGGAATCGAACCCTGACTGCCCACGTGGCAGGCAAGCGTTCTACCAGTGAACCACCGACACGATGAACTGTGTTAATATTTGCTCTGCGCGCACGCGTAGTTCACGCAATAGTTCTATCTCTTTTACTCATGCAAAGGATCCCATTTTGTTACGTGACGATTTCTATCAAATCGCACTACTTGTAAGTCGCGTTCAGGAACTTCGTTCCAAAAATATACTATTCTTAAAAGCATAAAATGTTAAATGTTTAAAAAGCTCTTTAAATTTTATAATATTAAACATTTATAATGCTCTTCAACTTGAAACATTGCCAACCCTGCTAATCTAGAATGAGAGAGAGTATTACTTCACAAAAGTAAACTCATGGAAATGCATTAGAGAATTTCAAAGTAAACAAATCCATAATACGCTATTTCAAATTGAGTTGAGAGTCAGTAGATATTTTGATTTTGTTAATACCCTTATGAAACTCCATTATTCAAAATTAGCGATAAACGTATATTTTAAATTTGCAACGATGTTTTTTTTTACCATTAAGTACTTTTGATGTGGATAGTTTGCTTTTACTTGATTATCAATTTACATTTTGCATCAAATATTTCGCTTTTAACCTAATTTTTAAATTAAAAGTTAATTGCTCTTAAAGTTTACGCTAAACAAGCAAATTTATTATTTTATTTTTTAATTAAAACTGTACTAGGTGAATATAAAATAAGATAAAAGTACAAAAAGAAAACATTTACAAAAAATAGGGTGAAGAAAAGAAAATTGTACTTTTAGTACACAATAAAAGATTTGTCATATAAATGGCAATAAAAACATTGTAAAATAAGTGGCAGTGCGAATGAAGGAGCAAACACCAAAATCGGGGCCCTCCACAAACATTCCTTCACAATAAAATTGGACAAAATTTCGAAAAAGACCTTAATAGGGAAAAACTATAAAACAAAAATATCAACCAGAGAAGACTGGTTGAAAAAAACACCTTTGACCAGCCCAGGAGTGAAACGATGGTACACTAATGGATCAGGGTACCAGGAACGCTACGGGGCAGGTGTGTTTGGAGCATCCTGCAATCACAGGAAAAGCATACCACTGGGGAAATACGCCTCGGTCTTTCAAGCTGAGGTCTATGCTATACTCAGAGTGACCAACAGTGAGATTGATATTCTCACTGACAGTCGCACGGCCATTGGGGACCGCGTGAGTAACACCACAACATCATCGGTGGTGTGGGACTGCATGCAAGCCCTCACTGAGTTTGTTAATTTTTACAGTAAAATGATACCACATCGCTATACAGTGTGTCCCAGATTCGCTTCTCCATACAAGGATCTCGGCTCCGATTACACCTACAGCAAAGCTTAAATGGGGAAAGTTTCAGAGGAAGCTTAGTGCATTCGATAACCGGCTTCAGATTCACGATCGGTCAATTGGTTTTGGAAATATCTGCAAAAACCGAAAATGGCTGATTTCGTTTTCGCCAGTAAATTCGAAACGGTTAATTTGAGAGCTCTCAAAATGTGACATTATTGGGAAACTTTTTTAAGACGTATATGATAACGTGTATAAAATTTCTCAATCGTCTTTTGTTATTCCGTAATCCACCTCAACTTTCATTTTTCTTTTGACTGCTATATTGGATTTTTCATTTTTTGGAAAAAATAAAATTTTTAGTCTGGTGATGTCTCACAAATGCATAGAAGATTGAAATATTATCAAAATATTAGACTTCTTTAAGTTAGTTCCTAATTATTCCTAAGGAGGCCAAGATTTATGTGTCAGAAAATTGGGTTTTTAAGTTCACATTTTTTCCGTCTATGGAGTCTCTGACTTTGACGTTAAATAATTCAAACGTATCAAAGTTTTGTTTCAATAAGTAACCTGTTGAAAATGGCCTGTATTCCCTATTTAAATGAAGAAAATTTTAACACAATAGATTACCTCAGCAAGTTATTTGGAGATGTATCCCAAACGAAGGCAGCCCCACAAAACCCAATTTAGAAAAATCGTAGTTAATTTAGTCAATCATGAGTCCCTCGAACAACCTAGAAGCAGATATAATATTGAGAATAAAAATCGCGACAGAACTATTTTACGAGCTATCAACGAACACCCTAATGAATCGGTAAGAACTGTAGAACAGGAAATTGGTGTGTCAAAACCCACAATAGTTCAAGGACTTAAGAAAACTGATTTTGCAAGACGAATGCGTTTCTCTGAGCGATATACTAGGAAGTGTAATGAAAATCTCGATTTTGTAAATCATGTCTTTAAATCCGATAAGAGTATGTTTACAAATTGGAAAGTTTGTATTAAGCAATAACAGTCATCATTGCACTGTGGAAAACCCTCAAGGATCTGCACAGAGACGTCTACAGACCAGATTTGGAAGTAACGTTTGGTGTGGGGTCATTGGTAATCAATCTAACTCACCTTTATTAATTTTTGCAACTTTATAAATTATTAATTATTTTAGGAAATCGACCATTTTTGTTTGACTACATCCTAAACGGATAAAGGTATCTAAAGCTTTTGCAAAACTAGGTTGTGCTGGCTTTACGAACTACTATAAGCAAAGATGAGTTTAGAATAACCTGAATTCAACAGGATGGATGTCCGGCTCACAATAACATTCAAGTCAAAAACTTCTTAAGAGAGCAGTTTAATGAAAGAGTTATTTTATTAAATGGTGCAATATCTTGTCCTCTAAAATCCCCTGATCTTTCAATTTCTACCTCTGGAGTTACACAAAGAATAAGTCTAAATTTGATCCCCTAGTGACCATATAATTTCTGGGTAAAAGAATTTTGGACACATTTAGAAACATTAACGGAAACACACTTGCTAGGGTTGTACGAAAAATAGTCACTAATTGTCAAAAATGTCTCGATGCAAATGGACGTCTTTTTCAAATCTGTAAAATTAATACCCAGTTAGGCAGCAAACAAAATTAGATTACATTACATTCATTACATTTTTAAACTTGTGAAATGTCTGTCACGATTTTTATTTTTAATTTGTATCTACTTGTAAGTTGTTCAAAGGTTCAAGTGTTAATTAAATTAACGAAGATTTTTCTGACTTGTTCTTTCAACACACTCATAGTTGGGAATTTTTCCCAAAACATCTGATTTGTTGAGAAGTCGTCATTTACGTTTATGATCTTTTAAATATTTAATGTATTCATGCATTTTTTTATGCGTTAAATATTAATGTTATTTTCTGATGTGTGCGTGCGCGTGTGTGTGTGTGTGTGCGTGTGTGAGTTTGTGTGTTCGCGCGCGCGAGTTTTGGAAAATCTTGTGTGCACGATATCTTGAGACAGAGAGGCGGTAGACCACTTAAACTTACAGGGTAGAAGTTTTGCCCGAAGGAAAAACCGAGTTCAAAGATGGGCCATAACGGTACATTCTTCAAGTAGGTACCGTACAAGGTGATCCTCTAATTTACCGCATTTTGTACTTTTTGCACGATAAATTTAGAAGAAGAGCTAGGGAGATGAAACTTTCAGGTTTTTTTTTTTTACTTTTTCGAACTGAAGAGTAACTATATTAAATAGAAAGGAGCCCTCGGTTTGGAAAAGTTAATTTTGCTACAGCAAAACTGTTTATTTAATTTTAAAATTGTTTTTAAAAATAAATTGCAAATTGGTATTAAATACTTATTTAATAATATCATCGTTATTTGTTGCTGCGCTGGCACTAATGTTTTGTGTAAATACGTTGCTAATAAAGGCTGAAATTAAGCATTGCCTTCTAAATTAAATAAAACGTTCAAACAACTAGCAACTTTCATTTAGGTTTGTTTGCCAGTATTTTACGTAGGTTATAAATGCACGCTAGTCAGAAATAGCCTTACGTAAAGCAGTAGGGCAAAAAGTTTCTAAAATTGAATTACCGTGTTTCGTTGGTAAAAAATATGTGGCTGCCATAGAAACTCTCGGAATTGTTTTGTGGTGAAATGAATAATTAGATTAAAGTTGGCATTCTCTACGAACTTTGAGAATTCTCAACCGTTAAATAGCTGCCGACTAATTGCGTACACAAAGTAACAAACAAGAAATCACTAGTTCCTCTTGTTTTGCCGTTGTGTTAACTTTCTACGCAGGTAAAGAACACAAATTTCGATACTCTTATTCTTTCAAGACAATCGCTGTTATACGGAATTTCGATAACTTTACAGAAAAACCATACAGATACTTTATTAAAAAAAAAGTCGGGGAAATTGTCAAATTCTCTGTGATTATAAATTAAATAGTATTTTATAGTATAATCAAACAAAATTCAGTTAAAATAAAAAAAAAAGGACCAAAATGTGTGATTATTTCGAGAAATTTTTGGTTCCTCGTATTGATCCTTGCGTTTTGAAGTAAATTTGTAACTGCCTCATCTGAGCAATTTTTAAATTTTTAACTGTATAGTCGTTGGTAATAATAGTGGTTTTATTTGACATTGTAGTTATTTCCTTAGTGTTTTTAAGAGTTATCTGGTCGAGTATAGACACTGGCCCTTGATACTGAAATTTGTCCAGCGTCACAGGTTACTGGCTAATCTTAGCTAAGCACGTGTGTGGTTAGTGATCTTAGAGCAGAAATATTCAAATACAATTGGACGCCGGGATTTAATTTTTCTTTCAAACCGAAAGCATTCTGGCATCGAATTTTTTCACAAAAAAAAATCAATTAAAACAATGGGGGTAAAAAAAAACAACAACTTTCCTGTCAGCATCCTATCGCTAACACCAATCATCATTAAAATTTCAATTCTTACCCTAAATAAAATTAATTAAATAACAGCTTGTTAAATACGAAATGATTAATTTGACTAATAATATGGAATTGTTCTTAGATTAATATGAGAGTAGTTAACATTAAATTAAAATAAATTATAGTTTAAAAAAATTAAAAAATACGCTTGTAAAATTAATCAAACTAAAAAGTAAAAAATAATTTTTAACATAGGAATAAAAAAATTAATGTCACTGTTCTTAAAGCTTGGGGTGGCTTTGTATGACATTTTTAAACTGAAATAAAAGCCCCCCACGCTTTTATTTTTATTTTTAATTTTCTCGTCAGTAATTTTATTCCTATGTTAAAAATTATTTTTGACTTTTT
This sequence comes from Agelastica alni, assembly GCA_950111635.1. Classification (NCBI taxonomy): domain Eukaryota; kingdom Metazoa; phylum Arthropoda; class Insecta; order Coleoptera; family Chrysomelidae; genus Agelastica; species Agelastica alni. The sequence goes on along the minus strand of OX467713.1, from coordinate 21,373,118 downwards.
ACTTTTAATTCGATTTCTTTTACTTACTAAAAAAGTTTTGTTTTGTAATAGTAAAAGCACAAAAATAATGCATCGAGCTTTCTACCACTGAACCACCGATGCGATAAACTGTGTTGATATTTATTTTGCGCGCATGCGTAGTTCACGCACTAGTTTTATCTTCCTTACTCCCATGCAAAGGATCCCTAAAGAAATTTATGAATCCTGGCGAATGTAATCAGGATAATCGGATATTTTGATTTAATTATTGCATTGTCGTCGGTCTTTGACAAGTGCGCAAAGTTTAAATGAAATCTGATCGCTTAAATTAGGGAAAAATCGAGGACAAAGAATCAGTTACAAACATACAAGCAAACAAAATGCAGGCGTGTTTAAAAGAGATGGCAAGAAATACTTTTAAATTTTTTCTGTTTAGTCAAGCGGCTATAATTACCAATGAAAGTGGATAGATACAATATGAAAGTAATAAAAAAACTTTTGCGTTTTAGTCCATCCTGTACCAATTTTAATCGATTTGTGATATATTTTTGGAATCAGCTCAGCAAGAGAAATCCGCAAATTAAAGTTAAAAAAGTATTTTATTTAAAAAACTGGGGCGGACATCATCACCCAACGTTTATTCACCCTGTATAATAGATTATTTTTTTTAAAAAATGGTAAATTAAAATAAAAAATCGGCGCACTGTATAATAATGCAATTATGTAACTATATAGTAACGCAATAATTTAACCATATAATATTATTATAATAATGTAACCAAACAACTGTAAAATTATGCAATATTATATTAATGCCGCACAAGGATGAACCAGAATGGTTTTCTCCTTCAGGGGAACAAAGTGAATCACGCCATAAAAATAATGAAAAATAACTGGTGAATATTTTTGAGAATATGAAAGTAAACCTTGTAAATGTGAATTTTAAATCAGTTTAAATCTTCCAAATTAAATTCGGATTTTTGTTCTTTCTATGCAACAATAACTAAAAGATTTGACGAAAAAATTAATTTTATTAATTAGTTAATGCTTTCCTAGATATAAATTTAAATTTAGGGATTCTTCTTCTTCTTCCTTCTTAAATGTAAGCAATTTGCTTGTTTTTCTTCGTATCCTCTGCCGTTCAATTATTAGAAAGGCTGTCGCTCCATCTCTTGCGGGGTCTTCCAACGCTTCGGCGCCCTAAGGGCGACTTGTCTCTAGTTATTTTGACCATTCTGTCGTCATTCATCCGATCTATGTGTTCGTTCCACTCTCTCTTTCTTCCCAGTATCCATTCATTTATATTGTCTATTTAACATGTTCTTCTAATGTCCTCGCTTCTCTTCCTGTCAAAAAGTGTATTTAACATGTTCTTCTTCCTGTCAAAAAGTGTTTTTCCAATCATACGCACTATTTTTATTTCGGTGTTTTCTAATATTCTCTTTGTGTTCGATATACCTGGTCTAGTTTCCGCTGTGTATGTTAATATAGGTCGGATGACCGCCTTGTAGATTCGGGATTTGGTCTCGATTCCGATATATTTGTTTCGGAGAAATGTATCGTTCAGGTAAGCTGAGGTTCGTGCTGCTTTTACCGCTTGGTTTCTTACCTTCGCCTCGATGTCACCGTATCCTGATATTTCTATGCCTAGGTATTTAAATTTCATCTCCTGTTGTATAATTTTATCATCCACAACCAGTTTGCATCTGATAGGTGTTTTTGAAGTGGTCATGCATTTCGTCTTTGCTGCAGATATCTTCATTTTTAGAACAGAACAGCATCATCGGCATAGCATGGGATTTTGACGTCTTTGTTCCCCATTTTATACCCTTTAAGGTTACGAGTGCTTTTTATTATTTCATCCATAACGATGTTGAACAATAGGGGGCTAAGGGAATCTCCTTGTCGAATACCACTATTTACAGGAATTTATTTGGTAGTTTTGACTTTTATAACATGAACTAACTATTTGTTAAATTGTTGTTAGGAGAATGATAACCATCATATAAAAAAATAAATGTTTAGATTAAAATATTTAATAAAAAATTTAACACAAATAAGTTATTATTATGACGATTTGACGTATTTAAAGTAATAAATTCACTATAAAATTTTTTTAAAACATTCACCGTAAGAGCACATATTTTATGGGTCCTTTGTACAATACAAACTGATTGGCTGTAATAAACCGGACTTGAAGATATACCTTGTTAATTTTCTACCTCTGTATTTCACAGGCCCTAAGTAATTAAACAAACAAAAGCCAATGCTAATCAAGGTCCTTTATATATGCGGCTTGGGTTTGCAACTCCGTTTCGAATTAGCTGGGACGGGCTGGATATTACTTTATAATTCTTGACTTTTTCAATAATCCTGTACGGGGTTTCGTGAAAATATTAATTTTTTTAATTGGATTTAATGGAATTATTATATTAAGAGACTAGCTTTAGCCCGCGACTTCGTCCGCCGAGAGGCGTTGATTAAAGCCTCAATACCTCTTTTGTGTGCCATAGTACTTTCATCCCAGATTAATATTATTGCTTCACGCAATACTTTGGCCAGATTGCTTTGCTTTAAAATGATGCACAAGCACAGGCCAATGCTAAGGCAATGCCAGGAGTACTACTCACCTTCGCTTAAGTTAAATTGATAAGGTAAGTTTTACCAGTTTCCAAAAATTAAATTCTGTCCTCGTTTGCATTGACAATTAAAATTATTTCAAAGCGAACTAACTTTTGTTTACATACATACATACATATAGACACGCCTTTTTCCCGTAGGGGTTGGCAGAGACCACTTCCTTCCACTTCCGCTACGGTTCTTACACACATCTTTTGCTTTCTCTACTTTCATCAGTGCTCTCATGCATGGTCGTCGGTTGTTGGTACTCTTGACCTGGCCTTTCTCCAAAACAATGTTGATTTGATCGAGATATGTTCGCCGAGGTCGACATCTACCGACTTGTCCATTCACACTGGCCTAATAAGCATTCCTTTATCTATCTTTGTAACCACATCTTCTTTTACATCACAGCGTTCTCTTATATAACTATTTTTTACTTTATTTAACTGAGTCACTCCGGCTATACTTTTTAGACTACTTATCTCCGCAGCATTAATCCTGTTTTCATGCTTCTTCTGCCAAACTCAACATTCACTACCATGCATAAGTGTAGGAACCAACACACTCCTATGCACAGCCTTTTTTTGATACTTTCTGGATGTTCATAAAGCTGTGCAGTGCCCCATTTTTTTGTTTTCCTGCCAACATCCTTCGCTCAATGTCATTGTCATACTTTTCATCTCTCGTAAACTTTGAATCCAAGTACATAAATTCATTTACTTGTTTCACTCTTTCTGCCTCAATCGAAACTTTACAGTTTGTCATGCTTTTTTATCTTTCAAATAACATTACGTTCGTTTTGCTTAAATTTATTTTCATCCCTTTGTGTTTTAGGTCATCATGCATAACATTAACTATCGCCTGTAATGAATTCTCATAATAGTGAAAACTTCTTATATTATGAACGAAAATTTCTAGTGCTAAACGCCAATGTTGATCATCTTTAAGTAAAAAATCTTCTTTTTACGGGGCCATTCGGCGCAACGTGTTCAGTGCAACAGAAAACCCGTCCAGACTAAGCAAAAAATTCTTTTGATGAACCGACAATGTTCGGGTCGGCTGACACACGTTTTGCGCGTGCTCAGCGCGTTCGGGCTTAAAAGTGGCATATCCTGGGCATAAATGTAATGCGACGCAGCGTTGACGCTGCGACAACGCACTAGTGAGGCCTCAGCCCTAAGCTGGACACGTGCACTTAATTTTAGATGTTACTATTAAGAAAAGGGACCGGAACTATAATTTGTACGAGAATTAATTTTTTTTTATAGTTTCACTCGTTAAAATATATTTGTTTTCGTGGTTTAAGTTTACTTGTATACTTGACAATTTTCTTAATGTGCTTGATGTAAGCGTGGTACTTCTAGAAATTAAAGCCCTCACAATAACACACCCTTTAGTTTTCGTGCGGTCAAACCAATTAATATTATTACCTTTCTACCCGAAGTAGCGGGTAGTAGTTTGAAAGTTTCAAGGGTCAAACTATATATTCGACCAATGTGGAATTAATGAAAGGGTTCTTTGTGTGCGAAACACCTAAGAAAGGATTGTTTTTGGCGTGATGTATCGGTAACTTGCATTGTTCAATTAACGAGATGGGTAGGCAACGTTGCACATATTTATTGCAATTACAAATGGATGTTTACATCACGAACATGATCCTACAATAATAATTTAAATGTTTCTCCACACTATAATAAACATGTAACAGAAGTGTGCTTGTACATTAAAGTTATTTACCAAAAAAACTTATATTTTAACTAGCTGTTGCCCGTGACTTCGTCTGCGTATGAGTCGAAAACGGAAACAGAATTTTTAATTGGTTTTTTACGTTATTAACTTTGTTATTACATATAAATTATTATGTTAAAATGTTTAAATACTTATAAAATATAACGATCTTTATTATAGTGTAGGGATTTAGAGGTTAAATAAACATTAAAATAAAATAAAATTTTGTTATATTTTATGAACAAGAAGCTCGGCATTTGATCTGGTGAAAGTGACAAGGGAGTATTATCTTTTTACAACGAAATCAAAATACTACACGTACCTCAGTATTTCTTTTTAAACAATATTTTTTGTTTTTCCTTCGAGTACTAGAATCACTAGGCTACTCTGTGCGCTTACTCTGGAGCATGCCACATACAACTGGCCGTGGAAGAAGCTGCTTTCTTTTAAGTCTACTCTTGCTACCTTAAGAGTTTGACCTGGAGCTTTGCGTATGTTTATGGCGAAGCCATATGAAACTGCACTCTCTTGAATTCGAAGGGGTTATTTAATGGTGTTAGGGGAATCCTAGGAATAAATACAGACCCTCCTCGAAAACAACCTGTCAGTATAATTGCCTCGATAACATTGCGATGCAATGATTTCACTTGCAATCTGGTGCCATTGCATAATTTTGGTGGATTTATATTGAGCAGCAACATAATTGGCGCGACAACTCTCAATTTTAATCTGTAAGTTGGGAGACCGGGAGGCTTCAGTGAATTCAGGAACTCGACCGAATACTGAATGGCATCATCGGTGTTTATCACTGAGTCGATTTATATTGATGTTCGATACCTTCGAATGATCTCAAAAGTATTTCATTTATGATTGAGACTTGTTGGTTTTTTGGTGTTGAGATAGCACGCTCGCAAAACCATTCTGCAGATTTATTGTGAATATTATTAATGTTTCGGTAAATTTTATCTATGAGCTCTTCTACAGTGGTAACAATTGTACCTAACTCTGTAGGGAGAATTATATTATTATCCAGTTCTGGGAAACCATTTCCTATTTTAAGCAACAGGTCTGAGAACTGTCCGACAGTAACATCTCTCCTAAGATGAACTCTCATATTTTTGGTAAGGCTAAGTTTTGTCACTTAATGCCACAAAAATTCTTTTATATTTGACATTCCATTTTTAAAGAGTATTGCATTGCACCAAGCTTTTATGTGAGTTTAACGTTTTTTGAATAAAATCGGATTGAGATTTTAAAATTTTTAAAATAAAATGAAATTTAAATCAAAAGCACTAAGGAGTTTTGATATCAACTTCGAATGAAAATTACCCCCAAAATAACTTTCTAAGCTATTTTAACCCCGTCAGACGATTAGTTTCAATAAAATAAAAAACACGTCTTTCATCAATTATGTTAAAGAATGTTTATGCAAAATTTGAAGTAGATTGGACCAAGGAATCCCGTTGTCCCGTACAAACTTTGCCCCCGTTTTTCACCCCTTTGGGGGCAAAATTTAAAAAAAAAAATTCTTATCGGATGCCTACGTCTTACAAAGAACACACCCTCCAAGTTTCAAGTCACTACGATAAGCGGTTTAGGCTGTGCTTTGATCCGTCGGTCAGTCATTCAGGACAAAGCATTTTATATGTATGATTAGGTACCACTGATTCCATTTCACAAACTTTTTAAATTTTTTGTCTGTTTAAAAATCACGCAAAAACTACTAGGCTAATTTAATAAAAATTTCTGTGCATAAATTCCTATAATCAGACTCTTAATAACTGGTAAATGTGTAGTATCTAGCTACAATAACGAGGTCAGGAGAACTTTGTGAAAATATAATAACTTACAAGCAACATGTTATATATCTCATTAAACAACCATTCATTTTGTAGATATACTTGTTAATATTTATGATTTTATATGAATTAAACTTTAACCTCGAATAAATTTGAAACTAGTAAATTAGGCAAGAAATTATACTTAACATTTTTTGTATAACGTTAAATTATTTACAAAAATATCTATGACTCATTATTAGGTATAGATTAATTTTCTTCCAAGTTTTAAAATTTTATAGAGCAAAAGAAGTTTTTCCCATGTTATATCCATGAGAAACTTTGAATGAAAAGCGGACTATCTTTACGTTAAATATTAAATATCAAATTTTTAAAAAATTTAATGATCATCCTAATATACAGGGTGTTTCAAAAAAAGGATGGGTAGAAAACTGAAAATAACTTTTTTAAGGTTAGATTTATTAATCGACATTTCAAGTGAACTTTAATTTTACACCAAAAAGGTACTCTTGGTAAAACTGTGTGCTGTTTTCGGAATATTTTGATTTGAAAATTATATAGTCTCGAGTTTTACCAAGAGTACCTTTTTGGTTTAAAATTAAATTATGTTTAATTTTACTTAAAATTTTAACCTTAAAAAAGTTATGTTCTATACTACTTGGTACGAACCGTGTAACTAGCGCCCACTATGAGAGTCAAATATAAAAACAAATTCATGGGATGTATCAGCTTCTAAAACATATAAGTATAAAATTTCATTACAATGTTTTGAGTAGTTTCGGCAAAATCGTAATAAATGTGTATACATTTTTTTTCTTTAACGCCCTTTATTTTGAATACGGATGGCGTTACAAACATTTTTTACAAAGCAAACCCCAATTTTTTTTTAGTTTTATACCTTTTTTTAAAACGGGGTCACCTTTTTTTGATATAATAATACATACATACATACAGTCACACCTTTTCCCCTTGGGGGTAGGCAGAGACCACTTCCTTCCACTTGCTACGGTCCTTACACACATCTGCTTCATCTACTTTCATCAGTGCTCTCATACATATTCGTCGGTTGTTTGTACTTTTAACCTGGCCTTTCTTTAAAACAATGTTGATTTGCTCAAAATATGTTCGCCGAGGTTGACTTCTACCGACTTGTTCATTCACACTCGTCTTATAAATTTGTTTCGTCAATCTTCCTTTATCCATTCTTTCTACGAGTTTAAACCATATATTAATAAAACTTATACATTATAATAAAAAGAAAAATAGTAAGTCTGACGTTAACCATAAGTTAAAACAAACAATTGTTTGGTTTGTTGTAAAGTTTTAATAATAGCAGTGGTTTTAACAGCTCGTATTACTTCGTAGAAGTGAACAATTGGATATAGAACAAGACTACGAGATTTATCGAATGTTGATCAACAAGTATGTTTGGAGTGGAATCTTGTGGTAACAAACACAATGTTTAACCATAAAAGGATACACTGGTAGACAAGACAAGAAGGAGACCAGAGAAGTATAATTGATTTCGTAATTGTGGATAATAGATTGAAAAAGAAAGTAATGGACACTCGGGCATACCGCGGTGCAGGTATTGACACATACCACTTCTTAGTAATGAGCCGAATAAGAGGTCTCTTTAAGCAGTGGCGGCATCGTGTGCAGGAATCAAGTAGTGTACTAGAGCGTATAAAAGTTGAAAATTTGCAAGAAGGTATAAAAGAGGAGTTTGTTAGTAAATTGACCGAGAAATTTGACAGTTTATCGTGGATATTGCTATTAAAGTGTGTGGTGTAAGTAAAAGCAAATGATGCAAGTTACAGAAAATGAGCGTAGAGGTTCAAAAAGCAGTGTCAGAGAGGAAGAAGGCCTGGATGGATTGGCTGGCTACAAAAGCCAATCATAGAACGCAAAAGGCAACGATTGAGGATGTAAACAAGGAAAGAAAAAGTATAAAAGGTTAAAAAGTGTGGCAAAAGAGGTTTTGACAAGAAAGAAGAAGAGTGATAAAGATTAATTTGATAAAAGGTTATCTTGCGATTTTCAAAACAATATTAAACTCCAGTCCATAAAAACAGCCAGAGTTAAAAATACTACCTTGCAACTGGAAAAAATCAGAAACCAAGATGGTAGTATGGTAAAAGGAGAGGAATGCGTATTAAAGAGATGGAAGGAATACTTCGAAAGTTTATTTAAGAAAGAGGATACACAAGTACAGGCCCCATTCGGAGACATGAGTGAAAGTTGCAATAAAAGTGAAATTAGTACGACAGAAATTGTGGAAGTGTTGAAAAGTATGAAATTGGGTAAAGCTGCTGGGTACGACAGGATAACAGTTGAAATGCGGAAGGCTGGACAAAGCGTGGTAGTTAGTCTGCTGTACCGCCTTTTTAACCTTTGTTTGTAAGAACTACCGAGGTATTAGTTTATTCAGCATAGTCGGCAAAGATATTGATTAAAAGAGTAACTAATGAAACTGAGATGATATGGGATGTGCAAGCAGGATTTAGAAGAGGAAGGAGATATATGGATCAGGTATTTTCATTACGAGGTAAAAATGAAAAATTGGTAATCTATTAATCAGAAGTTCTATTGCGCTTTTATAGATTTGGAAAAGGCTTATGACAGAGTGGTGAGGAGTGAATTATGGTCAATATTGTCTATGTATGGGGTGAGCGGTAGTTTAATACGAGCACTGAAATAACTTTACGATTCCATTGTTTCTGTCAGGATAAACAAAGCTTGCACGTACGAAAAAGGTGTAATACAAGGATGTTTGGCCTCACCATGGATGTTTAACTTATACATAGACGATTGTTTAAAATATTTGAAAGAGAGTGCGTATGGATTGAAAATGAATGATTTGATCGTCAAATGCCTTCTTTACGCCGATGATCAAGTCATATTAGCGTCATCTGAAGAGGAGTTGCAGGCGATGGTTAATGTGAGCAAAACAAAAGTAATGGTTTTTGAAAGAGACATGACAAACTATAAAGTTTTGATTAAGGGGGAAAGAGTGGAACAAGTAAATAAATTTGTGTACTTAGGTTCAAGTTAACGAGGGATGGAAAGTATGACAGTGACATTGAGAGAAGGGTGATGGCAGGTAAACAAATGAATGGGGCACTACATAACTTTATAAACAGCCAGAAAGTGTCAAAAAAAGCACGTCTGGCTGTGCATAGAGGTGTGTTGGTTCCTACACTTATGTATAGTAGTGAATGTTGGGTTGGGCAAAAGAAGCATGAAAATAGGATTAATGCTGCGAAGATAGGTAGTCTGAGAAGTAAAGCCGGAGTGACTCGGTTGAATAAAGTAAAGAATAGTGAGATAATATAACGCTGTGGTGTTAAAGAAGATGTGGTTACAAAGATAGATAAAGGAATTCTTAGATGGTTTGGACACGTAGAAAGGATGGATAAAGGAAGATTAACGAAACAAATTTATAAGGCGAGTGTGAATGGACAAATTGGTAGAGGTCGACCTCGACGAACATCGATCTCGATCAGATCAACATTGTTTTGAAGAAAGGTCAGGTCAAGAGTACCAACAACCGACGAGCATGCATGAGAGCACTGACAAAAGTAGAGAAAGCAAAATGTGTGTGTAAGAACCGAAGCAAGTGAAAGGAAGTGGTCTCTGCCCACCCCTACGGGAAAAAGGCGTGACTATATGTATGTATTTATGATCAACAGCTAGCACATAAACCGTGTTGGTGTGCAACTCAAGCTATGCGTACTATACCTATCTGTCGAAAACATGCTCTTGTCAGAGAGTATAGAAAAATTAACGCTGAACTTTTGTTCAGTTTAAGAAAACCCCTCCCTCCCAAAAACTGCAAAAATGCTTATCAAAAAAATCTTCAACATAATCGAACGATGGTAAGAGAAATGGCACTTGCCAAACGGAGCATGCCATGCGTTACACCCAGGTCAGAGGGTTTCGACCAACCAAGACGAATCTTGTCAACACTTAACAGAATAAGAACGAACTGCGGTAGAGGCTCCGATTTACTATTCAGGTGCGGAAAAATACCCGCCCTAAATTGCGACTGTGGCGCAGGAAGACCAACTATTGAACACCTGGTGGAGAAATGTCCGATTGGATCCTACAGTGGCCACCCATCTGGTTTCTTGGTTACGACAAAAGAGTCAATGAAATATAATTGCAACCTAGGCTGTAGTACTTTTGTTACCTATTATAATTGTATTTTTATATATTTTTATTCTATTTATACCTTGCCTGTGATGTAGCCAATAATTTAATTTAAAAAACCTGGATTGCTTTTATTTTTGGTTATAACTGAATAATCGCTAATATTGTAAGACATTAGACAGTACATTAATAATGTACGTTCCAATGTGGTGTTTTGGTGTTCCTTTTTTCCAATCCACCGATTTGGTTACCATTATAAGGTAGGTATGTGCCTTTTTAAAATCCACACGAATTATTTTTTAAACAAGTCATGACACTTGATAAAAATAACCTATTATCAGCGAAAATTATTTAATATATAAAAAAAATTGGCAAAAAATCAAAGTAGCTAATAGAAAAAGATAAAAATTATCTAATCTCATTATTAATTACCAATAAGCACTAGTTCTAAATGTTTCTTTTTTTTTAAATTACCTTAGATTTTTTTAATCGCCGCTGTTTCGGTAAACTTGCTGTTTAAGTAAACTACAAAAATATGTAATAGCTAGAAAATCCTTAAGTAACACGAACTTATGTAATGCAATACTGAAATCACGGGCGACGTTAAAATTTAAAAAAATAATAGTTATTTATGTATCAAGGGCGTAAAATTGGCTTTTATGGACCGCAGCGTGTAAGTAACACGCCTAGGTCCATAAAAGCAAATTACACCCCAAATACATACAACATTTTATGCACGACCAGTATATATGATGTCATGTAGATAGATGTCTCTTTATAGCTAATCGATAAAGAACAGAAATCGCCAAGTTATTTTAATATTTATAGAAAATATTCTTTCTTGCGAGATCAGAATGATCAAAAGCGGTTTTTTTTATATTATAAAAATGGCAAGTGTACGAGACAGGTTATCGGAAAAAATACATTCGGTCAAATACCATTCAGAATAGCCGCTTACCTAGGTATATCTAATGCGAAAGAATATACTGGTCACTGCTTCAGACGTTCCTCAGCAACTATGTTAGCAGATGCAGGCGAGGATATAATCAACATTAAAAGACATGCTGGGTGGAAGTCGACGACTGTTTCGGAAAGTTGTATGAAAAATTTAGTTGCAAGTAAGCTGAAGATTGCTAAGAAAATTGTAGAAAAAGATAAGCCTTCTACTAGCCATTGAAGATAATCTAAAAATATTGCTCACTACTCTGAAACACCAGATAATAACATGCATTCTCTTTAGACTTGTAGTAATGAGCAATCAGTTAAAATCAGTAACTATCTGCTTTAACAGAAAACAACAAATCCAAATATTTTCATAAATAACTGTTCTTATTATATTGTCAATTTTAAGTTATAATTCATTTTTTAAAATTCATTGTTTTCGTTATATTATTGTGAATAAAATTTTGGGTTTGATTATATGATCCATCGGAATATAGATTTCTATCGATATAAGATTGAAATTCACTTTAGCGTATGTTCAACGATTTTATCGCCCCTTGGGCGATAAAGTAGTCCGCGGGCGCTAATGTGCTACTTTACGCCCGCAAATACGGGCGATAAAGTGCTACTTTACGCCCGGACTTGCATAAAATAACTTTTTAATGTTTTGACCTTTTTAAAACGCCATTTTTAAAAACGTAATGTTCTTTTAATTTTTTGTCAAAAAGATATTCTGGGTCGTCTTCGCTTTGAACTGTAAGTAAATTGAATCGGATATAACGGAGCAGAATGTCGCAAAGTTCAAAGAAATTTTCAAAAAAAATTTTTTTTGTTTATATTTCTTGCTCGTCCCATTATTTTAATTAATAAACGACAAGCTTGTTTTTAATACACAAGTTATTTTATTTTGAATATACGAGGAAGAAACGTCAGAGTTGTTATATAAAAAAAACATATTTTTACTATACATTTTTCAGAATGGTTGATAAACAAGAATAAGATAATATGATACTGTTACAATTGTCATAGAAAAAGATTAAAACCTCTCAAACATAGGAAAATTAAGTCTGACAAAAGGCCATCCAAAACAATTCTAACGAAACACTGGAAATAAAAATAATAAATATGTACCTATGAACAAAGAAAGTACCTAAATGTTTTAATTTAAAATTTATAAAAGTGATCCTTTGAGCTACTACTCCTCTTTATAAAGGGTGATTCATTTTAATTGCATGATGGCACATGTGTCATGTCAACTGAAGTGGCTTTCTTGTTAAGTAGTGTTCTACATTTCATAATGAAAAGACTTCGCCCGGTACAGCATCTACAAATTGTTCAACATTATTATAAAAATGGGCGTTCTCCGAGGTATGTGTATCGCGCGCTTAGAGCAACTTATGGTCCACATTATCGGCCTACCGAACGCAAAATTCGCTCTACCATCAGAAAGTTTAAGACCCAATTTTTATTATTGGATAATACTCGCCCAAATAGACCACATCCAGCACGTAGTGAAGAAAATAAAGGGGCAGTAGCAGAAAGTGTACGCGAAGACCGTGAAGTTCGATTCGTCACCATTTTCAACAGCTTAGCCTGCCCTGTGAATGGTGAGTGTTATCGCGCCATGATAACAGACTATCTGTTTCTAGAAATTAAAGCCGGTGGTCTCAAAAAAATTTGGTTCCAACAAAATGGCGCCACTTGCCGTACAGCCCGTGAAACTGCGAAAACAATTCGGCGAACAGATCATTTCTCGCTTTGGACCAGTGAATTGGCCGACTAGATCATGTGACATCACACTTCTTGACTTTTTCCTTTGGGGCTATGTAAAGTCCAAAGTCTACATGGATAAGCCGGCTACGATTAAGGCATTGGAGGCCAATTTTACTCGTCACTGGCCAAATACCACTCGAAATACTATCATGTGTAATTGAAAATAGGAATTTGAAAATGGACCTTATTAGCCGTAGATTGTAAATTGTAAAGGGGGTCGTGAAGGCTATGCATCCTCTCAAGCATCTTGACCTATCATATCTTTTGTAAATAACCCTTAATCTATTTGAGGCCTGGGATTTCGAGACTTCAAGCAAAGTTTATCAGTTTTCTGGGGGCTAAGTTTTTGACATCAAAGGGCTTAAGGAATGCCCATTCCAAATCTTGAGCCTCTTGCAGAAAAGCGCTGGGCATTCGCAAAGCAAAGGCAGTGTCCAGTAAGGAGCCCCGTCACCAGTTTCAAGTCTTTCTTCGAACACGAGAAGCTGTTTAGCTTTCCTTTGCGAAAAGCTTACTAGCCTCTTTTTTTAAGTGGGCTAAGGAAAGTCCACAGAAGGGTTTTGGGCCAGAAAAGTGTGTATTTGCCCCTTTTGGCAAGACAATCTGCTTATTCGTTGTCTTTAACTCACTTGTGACCTGAAACCTACATCAAAGTAACCTGATTGTTTGCTGCCAGTTGTCTAAGGGTTTGCTTACAGTCCCAAGTCAGCTTAAAAACACAAGTGTCCGACTTTAGAGTTTTTAGTGCTACTTGGCACCCTTCGGGTGTTTCTTTCGATGCACTTCTGGGCACATATCTCTATGGCATGTAATTCTGCTTGAAAAATGGTTGGGGTGTTACCAAGGGGTTTTGAGAGCCTAAAATTCGACCCTGTAATGCCCACTCCAACCCTTTCATACATCTTGGATCCATCAGTGTACCACACTAAAGCATCACTTCCAAGTTGTGCAAACTTGTTTGTTTATGACCACTTTAAACTGCATTTCGAAGCCGTACCTGGCATAATATATGTCGGCTAAGACATGGATCCTAGGGAAATATTTTTCAAAATCTTCAAATGTCCAATTCGATTAACTGCTCTAAGATTTATTGTCTGGCTCAGTCTGAAGGCACTGATTGCTGCTTCTTTCATTACACGTAAGGGCAATGAGGAAAGGTTCAGCATTACCTCTACGGCTGCAGTAGGGCACGTGAATGTTGCCTCTGTGATTCCCAGACAAGCTAGCCGCTGCACTTTCTGCAGCTTGACTTGTCGTGGACAACGTTTGAACGAAATTATTTTTAAAAATAATTGTAAAGAATGGTTCTTTTGTATGCTAATAAAGATTATAAAATAAAATTGTTTTTATAAATTTTTTGTATTAAAATAAAATACCTTTAAATGAATCATCGATTAGTATACTTATGATTCACTAGTCACTTATAAGTCGATATTTTTTTAAAGCACAAGTAGTTTAAAAAAAAATACTAAAAATATAATTGGTCCAAAAATTAATTAGTTTTTATTTATTATTCTTTTTATATAAATTGTGGAACTAGACGCCTATGAAAAAGACAATATTATTATTTTTGAATATTTTTTTTAACGCATTACCTAATGCTAAGTAGCCACATATAGTTTTTACGAATTAAGATAATTTCAATTTTTTTTTTGTATTACATAATCGCTTAAAATATTGTAAGACTAACGTTAAGATAAACATAAAAAGTGAATATATATTTTTATTTTTTATATCCAATATTTAAATGCTACTGGTCTACCAAGATTTATACATTCAAATTTTCTTACTTAAAATGGAAAATAAATCCGTGACCGCCCCCTTTCAAAGCATAATAAGTATAATTGACTGTCTACAAAAAACATTTCATCATCATACGAAATAAACCTGTACTGTTCTACAAAAAAAAAATCTAGAAAGAATAATGACCTAACGATGGCTTATATAATAAAGTAAGTTGTTTACCCTCAAGGGACTGTGATCTATGTTACCATCACAAATAACAGGTCTCATAATAAATAACATCTCTGGAAATGGTCTTCATTATATTTTCTTTATTTTTTGACTGGTTTCAAGTCTTTCAAACATGAAAAAGATTTATATTTTCACAGAAGTTACTTGAAGTCTTTAAATAATTATTTAGAACTGATAGACTACGTATTTAACAACAGCTAGGTTATTTTTTTGTTTAGTGTGAAATTTGCTTGTTATGGTCCTAATTCTTGCGAATAAGAGTTTATTTTTATTTAAATATTTAATACATAACTTTGTACATACAATTAAAGTATACAGGTGTTTTTAAAATGATAATGGTGGTACAACAACGTTCATCATTGAAGAAAAGAATCGTAATATTAAAAACAATTCATAAGGCCCCACATAATCTGAGATGGAAGCGTTGTTAAGCAGTAACTTTGCCATGTATACGACTCCTGACAATACTACGTTAAAAATCACTGGTAAAAACTTATCTAATGGTATATTTGAAATAATTGATGCAAGTTGGTCCTTGGCCATTATAGTTGGAACTAAAAATATACAAAACTCAAAGTTATATGTGTTAAAATATTAAAAATAAAAACTTTTAACATTTAATTTGGTTGTATTTAAAAAAAATATTAAAATAAATAAATTACATGTGAAACAGTTGAGTATTAAACCCACGTTAGCCTGCAAGTGTTAAATTTGCAAATAAAAATTGCTTCCTACAAGAAACATGTTTATTTTTTTTGTCAGAAAATTTAACACTAAAATTTTATTTAATTTATTATTTTTTTTATATTATGGACATTTTTTTAAAATGCCCTTGACTTTTTCTAAAATAATTTATTAAACTTTTTAATTGCAAAAGGTTAAAGATTTTAGTTATTTAATAGGGGAAAATTTGTTTAAATATATGTTACATTTGGGACTTACCTCCTAAGTTATCCCATTTTGATTGTGGATTAAAATACATTTTACTTGCATGTCCAATATCCTCCCAATGTGGTGCGGGTAAATAGTTAATTTCATTTGGTGATATGTATTCATTTCCCAAACAAACACTTACGACTACAAAAAAGTTTACTGTCACATATTTCGTCAAATTTAATTTAACAAATTAATAATTTTAAATAATTAAATGAATTGTGGTGGACATTGTCTGTGTATGGTGTAAGCGGTAGTTTAATACGAGTAGTGAAATCACTTTACGAGGATTCCACTGCAGGATAAACGAAGCTTACACTGGTTTAACATTAAAAAATGTGTGACAGGGATGTGTGGCTTAACCATTGCTCTTTAATTTATACATTGACGATAGTTTGAAATATTTAAAAGAGAGCGCAGATCGGTAATAAATGATTTGATCGTCAAATGCCTTCTTTTCGCCGATAATTAGGTCATATTGGCGCCAATATTGCAATTAATAGTTAATATTCTGCATAATGCCCCTAAAATCAAAGAAATAACAGTAAACCTAACAAAGACAAAAGTGCTGATTGAACAAAAAAAAAAATGAAACAAGTGAACGAGTTTGAATACTTGGGTTAAAAGTTTACAAAAGACGGAAAGTATGACTGTGACATTAAGCGAAGGGTGTTAGCAGGAAAAAAATGAAAGGGGCACTGTATAACTTTACGGGCAGCCAGAACGTGTCAAAAAGGCATGACTGGCTGTGCATAGAGGAGAGGTGGTCCCTACACTTATGTATTGTAGTAAATGTTGCGTTTGGCAGAAAAAGCATAAAAGTAAGATCAGTGCTGCGGAGATGAGTAGTCTGAGAAATTAAAAAAAAGTAAAAGGTACAGAAACGCCCTGGAGTAAATAAAGATGTGGTAACAATGATTGATAAAGGAAATCTTAGATAGTTTGGACACGTATGTAAAAAATACTGACGAAACATATTTATAAGGCGAGTGTGAATTAGCAATTAAGTAAAGGTCGACTTCGTCGAACATATCTCGATCAGATCCACATTATTTTAAAATAAATCAATGTTAAGAGTACCAACAAGCATGTATGAAAGCACTGATGAAAGTAGAATATGCGAATGATGTGTGTAAGAACCGTAGCAAGTGGAATAAAATGGTATCTGTCTACCTCTACGGAAAAAAGGCGTGACTCTAGGTATGTACGCAAAAAATTTCAAAGAAATTTTTTGTTGTTGTAGGTTTGTGTACTAGAAATAAGTATATTTTGTTACGAGAATGGGCCAAGCCGGCTCTGTTTGTTTTTTGCGCCCCTCGACTGAAGGAACCGAACGTTCAAGAATTTCCAAAGACAGAGTCAGCAGTATTTAACGCAGGTCGGTATGCGAAAAGCGACAGTTTTTATTTGATAAGCAGTTGAAAAATATACAGTAAAATAACCAGCAGTAGTTTAAGATATATTGTATTTTTTTGCGAATAATTGTGTTAAACTAAATAGAAGTGTACCTAGTTTTTTTTTAATAGATAGAACCAAGTTTCGTAACAGTTAAAAAAAATACACAGTATAATTAGTAAACATTTTACACACATTTAACGATTATAAAATTGTTAAAAAGCAAAAAAAAATTGTAAAAATGATTAACCAAGAAAATTTAAATTAGAAAGATAAGAATTAATGTGGGTTACTCATTAACATTTAAAACTAATTATTGTTTTCGCCTGAATCTTAATTTTTTTACACTTTTTGAAATCTTTCACATTAACTATTATTTTATTAAAAATTTTCTTGGATAATAATAATTTCAAAGTAAACCACCGATAAAGAATCCAAATAAATAAAATAGATAACTAATATTTATAATTTCTTTGATTTAAAAACAACTAACATGACGACCAGAGACTGTTTAATTTTAATTTATTTATTTATTATTTTTTTTTTGACGCAAATATAAAACTACTCACATATATGAATACGTTGATGTGCATTTTAAACATATGTTTTTTAAATTAGGTAAAAAAAAATTAATTTATTAAAGCTAGTAAATAACATACTAGATATGTTTTGAGAAAGACCACCAAAAAAATAATATCCAGTATTGGTTTTTTAAAAAGATACTAATTTATTGGTTTAAGCACTAAGTACACTGCTCAACAATTAAAGTGTATAATTATAATTTTTGCGAAAATTGCATTTAAAAATGTTGTCATAAGGATTAAACTGTATGATGTGTATGAATGTTTATCTATGGTGAATAATTTTTAGATTTTTTTTTTATGCTTCGGCTGTCATCTTTTTAACAGAGTATTTACGTTAAAGTTATGCTCGAGCATTTAGTGCGTTGGATACGTGAACGTTTACCTCAACAAGAAGTCGCTACGTGGTTAAATGTTTCGCAAAGCGTCGTCAGTCGAGCATGGAATCAATTTGTAGCAACTGGGTCTGCACAGTTGTACACGCGTGTAGGAGGAGGAGTACGAGCCGCAATGCAAGCTCAAGACCGTTTCATGGTCGTGACTGCAAGGTGAAACCCAACATTCACGGCTTCAAGAATTAAAAGCTTCTTTAGACAATGCATGGTCAGACCATAAGAATGAGGTTGCATATACGTAATTTGAGAGCAAGGAGATGGTTGAATGGTCGAATTTTAGTCCGGAGAACTGTATGAACATTTATCTATGCTGAATAATTTTTGCAATTTTTTTCTATGCCTCAGCTGTCATCTTTTTAACAGAAGAATATTGGAATGTTGTTTACATTTTAGTCCAAAAGAAGTGCTTATATTGGCTGCAATTCTATTTTTATTAGCAAGAAGTTTTTTTATTTACGTTAAATTTATGCCTTTACGACGATTTCGTCATTCCAGCATGGAATCAATTTGTAGCAACTGGGTCTGCACAGTGGTACACGCATGTAGGAGGAGGAGGAGTACAAATCACAATGCAAGCTCAAGACCGTTTCATGGTCGTGACTGCAAGGCGAAACCCAACATTCACGCCTTTAAAAATTAAAAGCTTCTTTAGACAAGGCATTATTTATGGTCAGACCATAAAAATAAGGTTGCATATACGTAATTTGTTAGCAAAAAGACGGTCGAATGATCAAATTTTAGTCTGGAGAGTAAAAGGACAGCAGTACAATAAAAAGTTAATGGCGCCAACCACTCTTTTCGGTGGCGGATCAGTTTGTGTTTGGGGAGGCATATGTTATGATGACCGCACTGATCTACTAGTTTTGATTCATTAAACCATGTCGGCGATATCGCGTGAAGTTTTAAAAAAAAATGCAGCAAAAAATAATGGTAACGTAATTTTTGTACCTATCACAAGTTTGTTACGTATGAATTTAGACACCTATGGTACTGTTGTATACTTAAAACATGAAATTTATTTTGACCGTTTAGAATCCTTTTTCGTTGGTCATATTAGTTATTTTCTATTTGGCAACATTTTTATAAAGATAATTTATCAAATAAAATTTAAGTTTTATCCAAACTGCAAATTTTTATTTTGTGTTATTTTTCCACTAACTAGTCGCGAAAAAAATATGACAAACGTCCTATAAAATTAAAAAAAAAATTGTTATTATTCAAGCATGTATACAGTATTAAATTTGTTTTATGGTTAAATTACTTACCCAGAAATATGACGATAAATCCTGCTATTAACTTCATCTTTTTTTTAATAATGCTCACCGATATAACTATTTATTTAAAATAAATACAATACAACCTACTTGAAAAACTTATAAGTGTGTTAAAGTGTTATCAATACAGGTACCACCTCTCGAATACATTATTTGTGTTAGTCAATTTGTTATCATTCGTTATATTTTCGGTAATTGTATTTACTTTAAATATTTTCATAGTTATAAAAAATGTATCTAACAAGCACAAAACTCCCAAAATTTCGAATATTTACCAATTTTTCTAATACCTGCCTTTTGGAACAGTTTGAAAATATTTATATTGTTTAAGAAATGAAATAACCATTAAATGTTCTTAAAGTATAATTCTAAACATAATTGTACTTACTTACTTACTAACTTAACGTGGCCAAAACCCACTTTAAGTGTTTTAGCATCCTCGACCACCGCACTCCATCTAGTCCGATCTCTTGCTACTTCTTCCCAATTTCGTATTTCCATCATATTGGCGTCTCTCTTTACATTACCTTTCCACCTTTGTCTAAGTCTTTCTGGTGGCCTTCTTGCATTTGGTTTGCCTTTATAAACGGTTTCAATATCCCTATTCTCCGCTCTGACTACGTGACCTGCTCATGCGAGCCTTCTGGATCTTATTATGCTATTGATCCATGGCTGTTTAGTCATTTCGCTTATTTCACCACATGTGCGTTTCCTTCACTTGGTTGTTGATAAACTCATCAATCTGACAAAGATGTGCGTCCTAGAATCCAAAGCCCAAGTTAAAGTTTGGGGAATAACGTCAGAACCCTTCAATATTCAAAGCGGGCTACGACAGGGTGAGGCGCTCTCACCATTACTTTTTAACGTAGCTCTAAAATTTGTGATAAGAGCGCTTGATGATATAGATGAAGGTGTAGAAGTGGGAAAGAAATTCAAGGCGTTACCATATACGGACGATCTGGAGATCATGTGCGACACAAAGCAAGGGCTTAAAAGATTCTATACGCCAATAGAAGAAAGAGGAAAGAGAATAGGGCTCAGGGTAAGTAAAGAGAATAATAAATACATGAAATTTTTTTTTTACTGAAAATAGTCGCAAAAAGGGTAGACCTATCGTGTGAACCGCGGACAGAGCCCGCACTACGACTATTAGAAGGGGGTGGGATTATAGAAAGGAGATGATTGTAGTCCCGTTTTTTGAAAAAAAGAAGATCGAAGAGAAACACACAGAGATATAAACCTACAAATAATTATGAACTGCAATATTAAAATAATAATATACTTAAATATATATTATTGTTACAGTTTTTAAAAAATATTAAGGTCCATAACTTTCTGGTTCGTCATCACAAGAAACTGTTGCTTTAAGTAAATGCTTTTGATGCAAATAGGAAGATAAACTGTTTTCACTAAATGTCATGTTATATTTTTATGTACAAATAACGTAAAAAATATCAAGGATAATAAAGTTACAAAGAAAAACCTTTGAACTAGCAGTGAAAAAAAATTCGCTTTACAGCTGATTTTCCTTCGATATATTAACGACGATTTTAGGAAAATTCAATTATTTATTTATTTTTACCGGGCTTAAGTCAACTTCAAATACATTTGGAGCATTCTTAGATTTTGCTTTTTCATTAATTTCAAGGAGCGGGAAATAAAGATGCCAGTTTCTTAGAAATCCGAGCATAGACTCAACGGAGGGAGATCTTAATTAAAAGTTCGTTTTTCCCCTTTTTCTTGGACCTCTATCAAGTGTAATAAAGCTAGGATTTAGCGGTGATCTAGCTTCGGGCACGATAAATAGTGCGGTTCTTACAAAATCAATCTCGAAAAAAGTCACTGCAAAGAAAGATGCTTATGTTATCTTTTGGAGTTTACTGCTTTGATGGATTTTGTTTTAAACTTAACTTTGTTGACAATACATCATTGCAAAGAATTTCTTTAAATAACAGCATTTTTGTCAGCACAAACTACTTTTTCTAACAGCACCATTTTTCCTTTAAATATATATTTTTGTTTAAACCTGCTACTAAAAAAAAATATGTTTTTATTGCGTTACAGTTATCAAGTAAATTGTATAGGTACCTAAAAATTTATAATTTATTAATTTTTACCTGACAATTATGGCATTGTTTTGAAAAAAATTAGTTACTTCTTACTAATTTACTTTCTAAACCACAATCTGCGATTTATTATTGAATTTTGAAAGGGAGCTTAACTGACATTAAAGAAATGTTAAATAACGTTTAAATATTGAAATTTTTACTAAATTGTATACTTCCCTTAGTAAACACATAGATTATAGCAAATGCAATCACACTTAGCATCAGAATGACAGCGCGGGAAAATGAAGGTTAAAATGTCAATTAGTAGTATAGAGAAAAGTAATAATTACTTATCACTATCTCTTGGCTAAATAATTTAAGAACTTGGTTTGGTACCACAACTACCGGCCTTTTCAGGGCAGCTATTTCAAAGGTTCAAATTGCCATGATAATCGCAAATATCCGTTAACGGATGAGCACTTTAAAAAGAAGATAGCACTTCAGGACCTTTTTAGCTCAAATAGCAAGAAGAAACCTTATTTTATCCTATACAGAGCTTCAGAGTCAACTTGGTTGTCAGCAAACTTGAGGCAAGCTGCATGTTAAGTATTTTTGATAAACCAATTAGAAACAAATAGTTTGCGTTCAAAGAATATTTATCAAAAGTCAGTAAAAGCTCTTGATTTGTCAAAAGAAAATACAACTAACCGTTTAAATTGGTGATTGGATTATTAAAAAATTCTGTCAGACGACCGGCGAATTTGAGGTCTAAGAGGACGTGGGAGACAATCTGGACTAAAAGTTGCTTGACTTGTCCTTAAACATAAAGCTGTAATTGTAAATGTCCTGGGGGGTAGCATTGAAGATGCTATAACAGTAAAAAATTATTGTTAGTAATAATCAAGCATTGTTTATAACAATTTAATATTGTTACTAACAAATGATTATTGATCATAATAATTAAAATTTTTTTTTTAATTATTGTAAACAATTGAAAATAGCTCCCGCTTATGAAATGATAGGTTAGATTAGGTTTCATGTGAGTGGGGCGTGGTCGCCCCTCCACCGCGACCCTTAGTAGGTCTATTGTGGCTCACCCCTAGAGGCTACAGTTCACCGCACAATCCAGCCCTTCTTACGAAGTTCATGGTTGTATAGGGTGAGATTTCTAGGTTAGTGTAACCAAATATGTTGAACCTTATTCTTCCCAGGCCGGGGCATGAACATAGTATATGTTCAGCAGTTTCGTCTTCCACGCAGCAGAACCGACAGTCCGTTTGTTGGTTCAGATCTATCTTTCTGAGGTGGTGTCTTAGACGACAGTGTCCCGTAAGCAGTCCTGTTAGAATACGAGGGTTGTAACGGTAAAAACGCCTTCGAGTGGGTTAGCCCTGGTATGTCGGACCAGTACGTGAGTATTTTCCTCTTTGCCCAGTCCGAAATAATTGTTTTGGCGGCACTTGTGGTGACTCCAAAAACCGGTTCTGGTCCAGTGAACGCAGATTCGGCCCCCTGCTTTGCAAGGGTGTCGGCTTTTTCGTTTCCTTCCATCCCCTGGTGCCCAGGTACCCACAGTAGGGTCATCCTGTTGTTCGCACCAAAGTACTCTAAGGATTCGATGCAATTCCATACAAGTTTAGAATTTATCTTGTTGGAGCTCAGTGCTTTTAAAGCGGCCTGGCTGTCTGATATTATATTTATGTTTTTGTTTGCTAGAGGTCTGTAGGTCAACTCTCTTGCACACAATTCGATAGCGAATAGTTCAGCCTGAAAGATTGTGGCATACCTGCCAAGGCTGGTAGATATTTCAATCTTTGGTTTTCTGCTGAAAACACCGGCCCCAACTTCATCTGGGGTTTTTGAGCCGTCTGTGTACATTACGTATTCAGTCTCTGGGAAGAGGATTTGTCCCCTCATCCATTCGTCTCTCTTCGGAAAGAGGACTTTGAACGACTTTTCTACGTGTATTTTTGTGGCTAGCAAGTCAGGAACAATCCCAAAAATTTGGTGGTCTTTTTGTTTCACTCAGTATCCCGGAGTGATCCCCGAGTTGCTCTCCATTTATTTGCTTTTCCAAAAACAGGAATCTATAGGAAACTATCCTGGTCTCCCTCTCTAAGAGAATATCTAGGGGAGGGAGATGTAGGAGGTGTTACACCGCTGCCGTTGGTGTGCTAGACATAGCTCCAGATATGGCCAGGCATGCCAGCCGCTGAAGGCCAGCAAGCTTTGCTCTAGCTGTCTGTTGTAACCCTTTGGTCCACCAGACTACTGAACCATACGTGACCATAGATATTATCATTGTTTGATAAATCCAGTAAATCTGTTTGGGGTTCATTCCCCAAGATTTGCCACATACTCTTCTGAGATTCCAGAGAGAAAACCTGGCTTTGTTTATTGTTTTTTCCAAGTGGGCGTTCCAGGTGAGTCTTTTATCCAGAACTACACCCAGGTATTTCACTTCCGTCGAAAATGGAATGCTCTCTCCGTATAGGACAGGCTGCCGAAGCTTATCTAGCTTTTTCCTTTTCGTAAAGGGAATAATTACAATTTTTCGGGGGTTTACAGACATCTGTTTCCTCTCGCACCATCTGTATACTGTGTTAAGGGCTTCTTGGAGGACGTTTGAGATCGTCGCTTCAAATTTACCTCTAACTATTATAACCAGATCATCCGCATAGCATTGAAAATCTCTTCCCTGCATGGAAAGCTCGCTCAGCAGAGAGTCGACTAGAAGTGACCACATTATGAAATGATAAGAAAAAGAATGAAAGAATACGGTTTACATAAACAGAATATTGTTAATGACAATTATAATTTGTTATATTTTTTATAAAAATTTTATTAATAATAATTATTACAACAAAACATATGATATTTTTTAATTTTTTCCACTGGGAAGTTAGTCGTTTGGACCTTTCGGGTCGCACCCAGACTACTGATATTTTAGATAAGCTACTATGTGTTCAAATAGGAGATAATAGATAGTTCCATATAATTTTTTGTAAATGCATTTTTTTTTAAATCATCGAATTTTGTGTAACTCCAATTATCTTTAACTGAAAAATTATGCATTTTTATGGATACGTATAAAATGTAACATTTTGGAATAAGCCAGAAGCCGTTTTTTTCATCAGCTAAATCTCGGTCAAGCTAATCTTGAATACAAAACTAATAGCGTCAATTAATTCTGATTTCAGAAAATAGTGGTTGCAATAACAATAAGTGAAGGTCTTTTATTGGGAACAACATCACACAAAAAGTAGTGTAAAAAATGTTGACTATTAAGTAGAATGGAAACGGCACAAAACGCAGTAGTGGCTTTTTATTGAGAGCTATTTTCTTTCTGAATAAGGGGAGATGGATTGTATTACTCACTTTCTTGTAAACTTAGCAGTTGATAAAAAAAGAAAGCAAAAACATGTTTATCACTGGTGAATGGATTAACTGTTTCCATCGGACGAAGAAGGAAATTTAATTAAATCGTGTTAAGATTATTTTTTTGCAGATGTTATTGGAATTGAAAATATTGATTTCGACTAACATATTTAGACCAGTCAATGACGGATCCACATTGGAGAAGATAATTTATAAAACTCTAAAACAAAAACCTTATCGTAAAACTTATTGGTGAAATCTCTCCGTAAAATAACGTTTCATAGAAATAGAAAATGCAGCAAAAGAAATAGGTCTCGTGATTAATAAACAAAAAACCAAGCTACTACAGCAAAGCAGACAACAGCGCAATCGATTAGGCCAAAACATCACATTTGATGGTTACAATTTTGAAGTAGTGAAGGACTTTACCTACCTCGGTTTAAACATATCAAGTGACAACGACGAAACCAAAGAAATTAGAAAAAGGACCAACGCAGCAAATAGAGCATACCACTCAATCGAGAGATGTACACATGAAGACCAAAATTAGAGTCTATACAACAACGAACTGCACAGTTTGACATACGGAGCTGAAACGTGGACACTCTCAGCCGAAAACGCAGAGCTTTTAGACAGATTCGAACGAAAAAATTCCTAGATAGATTCTTGGTCGGGATTTTTGGAGGGCACGCATGAATTATGAAATATATTAGTTGTATGAGGAACCCAGTTTCAATGCATATAAAACTGATGCGACTGAGATGGACAGGATATGCCCAAAGAATGCCGGACGACAGTGTCCCCAAAAAGGTGCTCACAGAAAAACCCGAAGAAAAAAGGCCGGTAGAAAAGCCAAAGCTGCGCTGGGAAATGGGGTACGGAAGAATGCTAAGAAAATACTGGGCATAAGAAGACATACAGTGGTAAATCAGGACTGATGGGGAAGAAGGATTGAGGAGGCTCGATATGGGCTGTAGTGCTATCGTAGTAGTAGTATTGGTAAAAATAAAAATCACATTTGTTGGTGTTATTTTAATATGTTTTTTGTAAAAATAATTAAAAACAATTAAATTTTATTTTTACCACACTGTATAGTTAATTAGAAATATTATGCATAATGCCCTAAAAATCAAAAGTAATATAAGTAAATGTAAGAAAGACTAAAGTAATGGTATTTAAATAAAAAGGAAGAAAGCATGACAAACTGCTTATTGAAGAAAAAAGAGTGAAACAAGTGAATGAGTTTGTATACCTGGGTTCAAAGTTTATGAGAGAAAGTTTGACTGTGACAATGAGAGAAGGGTATTGGCAGGAAAACAAATGAATGGAACCCTGCATAATTTTATGAGCAGCCAAATCGTGTAAAGAAGGCACCACTGGCTGTTCATAAAGAAGTGGTGGTCCCTACTTATGTATAGGAGTAAATGTTGGGTTTAGCAGAAGTATAAAATAAGACTAATTTTGCGAAGATTAGTAGCCTAAGAAGTTTAGCCGGAGTGACTTAGATGGATAAAGTAAAGAAAATTGAGATAAGCGAGCTTTGTGATGTGAAAGAAGATGTGGTAACCAAGATAGATAAAGAAATGCTTAGATGATTTGGACACGTAGAGAGAATGGATGAAAGAAGATTGACGAAAAATATTTATAATGCAAGTGTAAATGATTAGTCGGTAGAGGTCGATCTAGGTGAACGTATCTTGATCAGATTGAAATTATTTTGAAGAAAGGCCAGGTCAAAAGTACCAACAACCGACGACCATGTATGAAAGCGCTAATGAAAGTAAAAGAAGCTAAAGACGTATGTTGGAACCGTAACAAGTGAAAAGAAGTGGTCTCTGCCTACCCCTACGGAAAAAAGGAGTGGCTATATGTATTTATGTATGTACTAGTTTTTTTTATCAAACTGTGGGTTGCGTTGGTATAGGTGTTGAAATATATCAGTATTTATGGCAAATGTCACGTTGGTAATGTAAAACTTTTTTAACAATTAAAATATTGTAGTGAGGATGTCACAAAGTATTTATTTTATTATTTTGGTCAATTAGGGAACGTGATACTTAAGAGGTTGATGAATAATGTTCTGTGGTATTGGAATTTTATTAAAACTTTTTATATCAATAAAATTTTAACAAATTAATTTATTGGCAAACGGGATTATAATTTACAGTATTTCTGTTAATGATTTATTAACAAAAAAATATTTTATATATTAGAATTTTTTTATAGTAAAAGTGTGATAAATATGTAAAATGAAAAGCAATAAAATGGCCAAAATAATAAATAATAATTTACATTAAAGTAACCTACTAACTACTATAACACAGCATATACAATGACTATATTGTTGACAGTTGTTAAACGGGTTGCATAAGGCACTCACAAGAACTTGGATAAGTCATATTGTGGGTTTGAAATAGTTGAGAATTTAAATTGTACGCAAGAATATTTATTTGAGTCACTTTGGTCATACATCTCGCAATAAAATCGTTTTCTTGATCTTCAAGTATGCATTTGCTATTTTTGCTGAAACAAAAAATATGTATAATTAAGAAACATTGTAATTTCCTTAAGGACTGCCTGCCTATAATAAAAAGTATATACAGCGCTTTCATTTCAAAACTAGCCAGTCCAAATAACTTTTGATTTTGCGTAAATGTAAGAAAAAAAAAAGCGAATTTTAAATCAAGTGGAAGATTTAAAAATGTGGCACCCCACCCCTTCTTTATAATGTCCAATAGCATTCACTACCTTGTGATTCATTAAATGAAAACCAGGGAAAAATGTAAATCAACCATATAACCAACAATTTATTCTATCGATTTATTTGGCAATTTGTGATATTATATTTGATATATTATATTATATTATATTATATTATATTATATTATATTATATTATATTATATTATATTATATTATATTATATTATATTATATTATATTATATTATATTATATTATATTATATTATATTATTTTATATTAAAAGATTTTATATTTCATCCCCTTCCCACCCCTTTTACACAAAATTTTACCAAAACCACCCCTGGTATGTATAAAACAACTTCTAAAAATTCCATTTCAATTGGTCCAGCCGTTTGGGAGTTTTTAAAGGACATTCAAAAATTTATTCATTTTTATATATATATATATATATATATATATATATATATATATATATATATATATATATATATATATATATATATATATATATATATAGGTAAATTACACCTATTATAGTTTTATTAAAAAATGAAGTTAAAATATACCTGCAACTTTGCACTTCAATAATTGGTGCTGGATAGCTTCTTAGACTCAGGACCAACATTTTTTCATTGTTGTGCCAAACACTCGTAGGTTGGATTCTTTTAATGAAACTCGTTTCGCACAGACGACACGATGGGGTTATTTTATGGTGTCTATATGGATGCAATTCTTTTTTAATTGGCCCGAATACTTTTGTTAATTTATCGGGGTTTTGTTCCCATCTACTATAGATTTCATCGGTTATGAATGGATATGAGCTTTCTTCGTAGCATATGTTACCTATACTTTTTTTGCAGCCTGGTATCGAAGAGTCGACCACCTACAAAAATTATTTGCGACCTACGTCTTATCAAAAAGCAAAAATAAGTAAATAAATAAATAATAAAGCCAAGGATAATGATACTTTAAAATATAAAAATTTATACTTTTTAAATTACTTTGTAGTTAATTAATTAATCCAACTTATACTGAATCTTTGGATAAAACTTATTGGACGACCCTCCTAGTTGTATGTGTAAAAGAAGAAGGATGATAACTGTTATTTTCTTAATTTATTATTGTTAGGTAAAATCATTTAGTTAAAGTGCGCTGTCGTGACGCAGTGAAAAATAGTTATTGTGCAGTATTCACAGTGTTGTAATAGTGCAGTAGTATAATCGCTACTGTTACAAGCGTATCAACAATTAAAAATAAACATAAAATATTAACCATCGTGTTTGTTTTTATAAAAAGTATAATATTTCATAAATTGTTTTTAACGAAAGACTGACAATTGCCACTTTAATAAATACACAGATGTCTTTTATTTTTCACGTTGTTTTATTGTAACAAAAAAATATGTGTTCTGCAATAAGTAAATATTCTTACCGTAAAATTTATAAATACGAACGCAAAAATGCACACAAACGTTTTCTTCATCTTAACATTGAAGTAAAACAATCTCGAGTGAGAGTAATGCAACGAATAAATTTTAAAATGATTTTTAAATATTCTGCGAAGTAAGTGGCAGTCAATACTATGATAAGGAAAAACCACAACATTTCCTTAGAACTAAACCGCAGCGGATTACTGCAAATTCACAACCATGTCGTTATAATGGTGTATTTTAAATTTTATAAATTTTTTTGCATAAGGTAGGATTTAAAAGATCTTTATTTTTTTTTTTTTTTTTATGTTTTGGTTCCCACGAAAAGGGATATCCTGTAATGTTCAGAGAACATCGTGGGAACCAAGGGAAAGAAGGTAGGAGTTGGTGTTCTTCTTAAATTTCTGGAGGTTGTATGCCTCGGGGAACACCTCCCTAGGCAATGAGTTCCAAAGCCTCGCAATTCGTTGGATGAATGAGTCTTTGGAAAGTGATGTTCTCCAGGTCTCCCAAGTGACCACGAAGGGGTGTAAAGACTGAACTTGACGGGTTAATCTCGAAGAGACTGCCAAAGGAGGAACGATTGTTGATATTTCAGAAGAGCATCGCCCATGAAAATATCTATAAAATAGAGACAAATCGCCAACTTTTCTACGGTGTTCCAGACAAGTGAGCGAGTTTGTAAGCGAGGCATCACCGACGAGACGAATTGCCCTTTTTTGAACAGAATCCAGTAGCTTCAGGATATGTTTAGGTGCTGCACTCCAAATATGGGAACAGTACTCCAGTACAGGTCGGATCTGTGCCTTATAGATCATAAGCAGCTGACTGGAGGTGAAATAGCTCTTGGCACGAAACAAAAAACCAAGTTTTTGGGATGCACTTTTGGCAATGGACCTCACGTGATTTTCTCAGGAAAGGTTATTGCTGATAGTAATACCAAGCATCGATATGGATGACTTCAGTGGTATGGTTACTCCTGACAAAGATATGTTAGGCACAGTGAGATCGGCTTTTCTAGAGAAAAGACATGCTTGTGTTTTGTTTGCATTGAATTCTACCAAGTTATTGGATCCCCATTCGAGAATTGTTGCTAAGTCCATATTTATATTGTCAACATTTCTTCCTCGTTCATTTCTGGTTTCAAGGGCTGATATAGGGGCCCTGGAAGAGAAAGCGGTATGGAGGGTACTATCATCGGCAAAGCTGTGTACGGGACATGAAGTTGCTTTCAACAGGTCGTTGATGTGAAGTAAAAATAGTGTTGGTGCTATAATGGATCCTTGCGGAACACCAGCATTTATGAGTAGAGTGTCAGATGAAACTCCATCGACCGCTACATGGAGAGACCTGTTTGAGAGAAAACTAGCAAGCAGAGAACACAGCTGAGGGGGCAAGCCATAAGATGGAAGCTTGGCGAGGAGTCCCTGGTGCCAAACTCGATCGAACGCCTTGGAGATATCTAATGCCACAGCTAAAGTTTCTCCAAACTTTTCAATATTTAAA
This sequence comes from Agelastica alni, assembly GCA_950111635.1. NCBI lineage: Eukaryota > Metazoa > Arthropoda > Insecta > Coleoptera > Chrysomelidae > Agelastica > Agelastica alni. The sequence continues at coordinate 21,342,507 of OX467713.1, read as the reverse complement.
TATAAAGTCCAAATATCAGTGGTCTGAGTGCGACCCGAGAGGACCACACGACTAACTTCCCAGTGGAAAGAATGAAAAAATGCCATATGTTTTGTTGTTTTAATTATTATTATAAAAAACGATAACAAATTAATTATATAAAATTATAATTGTCATTAACAATATTCTGTTTATGTCAACCGTATTATTTCAAACTTTTTCTTATCATTTCATTGGCGGGAGCTATTTTCAATTGTTTGTAATAATTGAATTTTTTTTATTATTATAATCAATAATAATTTGTTACTAACAATATTCAATTGTTATAAACAATGCTTAATTATTACTAACAATAATTTTTCACTGTTATAGTGTCTTCAATGCTATTCTCTCAAAACTGACACAACTTTAAAACTCTCCAATTCCTATTTTTGTTTTCTAAAACTATCTCTTTTTATGAAATATTGTTATCATATTTTTTAAAGAAATATTCCTAACATGCAATAATCAGATTATTCAAAAAATCTTGAAATTTTGTATTAAAAATAGTATAATTTATAAATTACAAAATTCAGGTAGTTTACCATTTTTTCCAGCTTTTTGATTTTCTATAAACAGCTCGACCGAATTGGTGAAAATCTAATCAGTTCTAAGTTGCGTAATTTTGCGTCGAATGCAATTGGTCCCACGTATATAACTTTGAACCCAAGTATACAAACTATTTTACTTGTTCCATTTTTTCTTTTTTAATCAGAACCTCACAGTTAGTCATGATTTCTTTTCTTTTAAAAACCATTACTTTCGTTTTACTTGATTATTTTCATCCCTTTGATTTTCAGGGCATCATGCATAACATTAACCATCGCCTGCAACTCCTCTTTAGATGATGCTAATATGGCTTGATCATTGGCGTAAAGAAGGCATTTTACGATCAAATCATTCATTTTCAATCCATACGCACTTTCTTTCATATCTTTTATACAATCGTCTATGTATAAGTTAAACAGCCCTGGCGAATCTACACATTCCTGTCTCACACCTTTTTCGATGATAATCCACTCTTTGTAAGCTCAGGTTATTCTGACACAAGCAGTGGAATCCTTATAAAGTGATTTCAGAGCTCGTTTACCCCGTTCATAGACAATGTCGATCACAATTCACTCCTCACCACTTTGTTATAGGCCTATAAAAGCGCAGTAGACCTACTGACTTTAGCCAAAAATTTTCTCTGATGGATTGTCTATGTCAGTAGGTGCCGGGCGAGAGGGGGCCGTAAATAGTCAGTTGTGTGCCTTTCGTATCAATGTAAAATTTAAACGGATTTTTTATTTTGATCAGATTCACCTTGGTCTACCCTATATTTATTTGGTATTGGTATAACTTTTGTGAACAGCTGATATAAATTTTATGATATTTGCCTTATTATGTTTTTTTGTTGTTGCAGAGGTGGAGAAAATCCTTATGGAGAGGTTATGAGTCTGAAAGATCAAGGTCTACTGTGAGACTCCACTGACTGTCAGGTCTACTTACTAAAAATTCCCATTGTATCTTGTATCATTGTACAATGGAGACGCGACCCGCAGACCGCCCGGTAAGGACCCGGAGACAGCAAAACACACATTGCGCCGCCGCGAAGCAAAGAACCGAAAAAGAAAGGAAATTCTCTGGACCTAGAACCACGCTACACCCAATCCAGTACCTTCGTACCTTGTACAAGTTCTGTACTAGGTAGGAACAATGTAGCCACCCAAGAACCACCCATCCTCCCCAGCACCCCTCAATAGTACAGCACGCGCTCCACCGCCCACGGATCCCTGCCGCACAACCCGCAGGCCAGGCCTCCATTATACAGTCCTTTAGTAATTCTTAGCTGATTTCTTTTTAACAGTTCTGCTGTCCTTTTGTGGCACGTTCTCTTGATGTATTATTTACCGTGTTTGTTTCCTGGTATGCTTTTCCAGGAGTTTTTGTGTTTTTCCGAACCTCTTGCAATTTCGTCCACTTCCTCATTACCTGCAACTTCCTGGCGTCCTGGAACCCGTAATAGTTTAACGTGATTACGGTCCACCAGCGTTGTTAGTTCTTCTTTGCAGTCAACTAGTATGAGGGAAGGGGTGGTTTGGCCCTGAGGTGCCCCCTGCACAGGACTAAGACTGTCTACTACAGGATTTCGCCCGGTTTCCTGTAGGCTCCGTTAACTACGGTGCTCCCCCACCGCAATGCATCCATCAGCACGAGTGGCATAACTCTTTGGATTGGAAGTCTTTTAGTCGCCTTTTATGACAGGCAGACTATACCTGGGATCTATTCTATTTTTGCTGTATTCCCAGGGGATATTATGTTAAAAATTGTAGCGTTTTTTGTTGTCAGAAAGTTTTAATATGTTTTCTGATACGCTGAAAATATTACAAATGTGTAACATCGATGAATATTAATCAATAAATTTTTAAGTGGATTTATAATGGGCAATAAAAATAATATGTAAATAATTTTGTAAATACATACAACTTGATTTGGTTAATGTAAATGATTAATTATCATGGTATATTCTATGATTGTTAATATTTAAATTTACTGTTCTGGATACTTTTGAAGCTTTTTTTTACGGCACTAGTACAACAGCATTTTAATAAATTCTAATTGTTTTTTTTTATAACAATTTTTCATTATGTCGCAGTCAAACATGATTACAATTAAGATGTATCGTTCTTGTATGTTTTTTTTTGGATTAATTAGGTTACAATCTTAAATCAACGTTATTAACAGAGATGCCATAAACATTTTAACATTTTATACTTTAATAAAATGAAGAGTGTAGATTTATATTTAAATAATATAACTTCAAACCAAACGTTTGTTAAAGCATCGGGTGAGTCCGTTTCTCTTTGTTTGTGTATTAAAGGGCATAAACCATTTATTTAAGAGCATGTGTTCCAAAGAGCTTTAAAAGGTCTTAAAATTGATCGCAGTAGACCTTAAAGTAATTCAGTTCTTGCTCCTGTTCTTGTTCTAAGGAAACAAGTAAAGGCGCTAAGAAAGATCCGCAGCCTACTAGGTTGATTTACAACTGCACTAAATCATCCCTACGACAGCTCAGAAATATATTTCTCGCATTTCCTTCCAAGTTAGTTGAATGTGAGGAATTAAAATTCTTGGAATTTATGTGTTATATGTTTGCACGAAGCTTGGAACCGTCACAAATTTATTTGTAATCTTGTAAACTATTTATACGTAAGAAATGCATTTGTTTATTAATAGTGATATATAAACAGTATCTCTTTACTCAAGAAAAGGGGCGTTTTTAATTTGTTTCTGTCCATATTTATGTAAAAGTAATACATTGTAATACTTGAAAATGCCTAAACTAAATGTTAATATATGGAATGAAAATTTTAAATTTAAGGGTGACACAAAAAATTAAGAATGAAGGATTTGATTACCTCCAATACGCCGATGCTCAAGTAATATTAGCATCATCTGAGGATGACAGTAAATGTTAGCAAAACGAAAGTAATCGTTTTTGAAAAAGAAAAAAAATACCAAAGAATCGTTTATTTAACATCATATTAAAAAATTATTAATCTAGATAAAAAAAAATTTGAGCCGTCACGGGATGCCTGGCAGATGTGAAACATGCAAATTATATGTCATTTAAAAATTAAGTTTAATAAGAAAAGAATGCAATAAAGTGGGGACGCACAAATATTGAAGAAGGTTAAAATTATAAAAAAAAATTGTGAGGTCGCGGGACGTTTTTTCTTCAACTTCGAATGTAATTCGAAATGAAATATGTACATTTTAATTTTTATTTTGTATTATTTTTTCAAGGAAAATAAGTTAAAGAAACGAATTACATAAGAAAGTTTCATTCAATATTGCAATTTGTGGGAGTGATTTCGTAAAATGGGACGAAAGTGTGTAACAGATGTGTAACATCTTTCATCTCGCTTCCTTGCCAATTTGTGGAAGTGATTTCGTGAAATGTAACATGAAGTGTGTAACAGAAAGTCGCAGAAGCACACGCTATTTGATTTGACGAATGAGCGCGTAGTGGTAGAGTTTGCCGTCAGATAGCCGTCGATCAATTTTTCGAGAGGTCGGTACCATCAGCTATCAGCTGTGCACTTAAGTAACAGTGCTGTGTTTAAAGTTTGCTTTTTTATGCGTAAACTATGTAAATAAATATTAATTTTGATAATAATTCTTAATAAGGTGCAGATCATTGATAAAAATTCAAGTAAGTAATAATCAAAAATTATTCAAATAAAATATTTCAGTATTTAGCTTTTTTAAATTTTAAAGTTGATTTCTGTTACTGTCAGTGTCTATTAAATAAGATACAATTGTCATTAAAAAAATTATTGTTTGTTATAAAAAATCATTTTAAATAATACCTGACCCATTTTTTAGAATATAATTTTAAAATTGCATATTACTAAGGTGAGATGTCAAATGTTACACATCATATGCGACTACTGTAAGGTTCGCTCGTTTTATTTTTATTCTGCCGGAATTGTTGTTGGCGTTGAGCATTGGTTTTCGGTATTTTATTTGCACTCTGACGTTTGCGCTTTCCATACTCTTTTGGACTCTGAACACATGATTTCACTATTATCTCCCTATAATTTAAATATTCAAACAAATAGTAAACACTCAAATCACATGTACAATAAAGGAATGTAAACAGTAAATACTTGTATCAAGTTATACAATTTTATCAACTTACTTTTCTTAATCCATATTACACACATTTACTGCAGTTTCCATTTTTTAAAACTTATTTGCAATAATAAAACAATATTTACGTATGATCTCACACAATAAATTATAGTTTGAAAAACTAAAAAACTTATGAATAAGAGCTAAAAAGCTATAAAAATAAAAATAAAGTCATACTGATGATTCGGGGTGCCACAGATAAGCACTGTTGATTAATAAACGCTGTTTATGGTTCCATATGGATGGTTGCATTTTTGGAATTGCCATTACAAGGACTTACAGCCCAAGTTATGTTTTTCCCATTTTTTAGTCGTTTTATGTACCATTTGTAAAGCTCCTAAATATGTCAAAGTAGACATAAGTATGATCACTTACCAACTACATTTAAAACCTTGTTAAATAAAATAAAATTTATTTATCGGTTAAATGGCCATTCTGTTATTACAAGATACTACTTTAAATTGTTTTATACTGACATTATATAAAGATATTCGTGAAATTAGACTCATTTGAATTATAAATTATTGGAAGGTGGCTATTACATAAAACTAGCAATTTAACCGCTAAAGTCTTAAATGACATCCTGTTCAGGAAATATCGTCATAATTTCCTAATTAAATGACCACATATACAAATTAATGCAACATTTTAACATAATATTAACAAGCGTTATCATCTCATGATTTTAAAATAGTGTTTATTATTCATCCTTTTTTAAACTTCCATCCGAGCAAACAAATTAATAGGAAAACATTGTTTATGCTTGCGACCTCTCGTGTTTTAATGGAACTTTAAATAATTTTTATCAATATGAAATATCAAATTTGAAAAGATGTCTTGTGTACTTCGTAGAATTCTTTACAGTTTAAGCATAAAAATACCTAAAGGAATCTCTTTTTATTCCCACAATCAAATGACAAAGAAACGTCTAACTATATTTTAAAGGCATTGATTTTATTGGAAGTTTTACCGTCGAAATGTAGATGGAGCTTCGACTCAGAAAAGAGAATACGTTTACTAAAGAGAAAATGTAATGAACGCTGGCAAAAGATGTCGCCATAAGGATATCAAGAAAAATAATTCTCACTTAAAGTCCTACCTTAAAATTAAAGTGTCATGAAAAAAACTTTGAGCATAGCAAATATCATTATTTATTGGCAAAAAAAAAGTTTTTTAAGTCGGATCAGAAATAAAAGTTTGATAACGTGTTATAAAAGCAAATAAGTGATAATTGTGTACATATTTTGTCAACAATTATTACATACATACATAAAGTCGCGTCTTATTCCCGTAGGGGTAGACAAAGACCTTTTTTTTACCTACTGAAGGTAAATTAATAAAAAAAATACAATAATTTAGCTTCACGTTAGTCCTTATGTTTTATTTTAAATTTGTACATATTTTAATGCATTATGGGGAGCAATTAAAAATATTTTCCTCCTTTATGTGTAAAAATGGGAAGAAATAATTCTTAAATATATTTAATCTATAAAATATACATTCAAAAACATCAATAATTAATAATTACTATTTGAAAGGTCAATGTCATGACCACTTTCATATAGAATGTATGATAATATTTAATTATGTTTTTTTTTTGTTCTAAATACATAAATATTTATTAAGTTTTTATCGGGTATTGGATAAATAAATACAATACATAAAAATAAAATTTACTAAATATATATTGTGTTAAAAAAATTACTACCTTTCTATGTTGCCTATTTTCTTGTTCTTACTATTGACTTATTTATATAAGTAGGTTTAACTAATAACAACAAAATGCCTTTCAATTTTGTAAGGGGACCTAAACGGTAGAAAAATTATTGTCATAATTAAGTCTACATACTATTTTTATTCTTAAAAATGATCTACTAATTTCGGTTTTTGTTTACTTCATAGGACAGTGTTTATATTTATCTGAATATACAGTTGATGTAACGAGCATAGAAATTTTGAAATCACCTTGTATAAATAGCTTCGTCTCGGTACGTACGCAAAAAAAAATGGAAACAAGATCCAACACACTGAATAACTAAAATGTTCGATAAAAACAAAATTATAGTGAACCTGTTTTAGTTTTTTATTTAGCTTTTGGTATACTCTGAGTTGGAAACTTTTTTAAATTTTTTAATGTAAAACTTTTTACCTTTAATATATGAATTTTTCATTACGTAGCAAACTTTCTTTTACACAAAATGTAGGGGTTTTGCTGCTTTTCAGCAGTTTAGAAACTTTTGAATATATCCTTGTGCTCTTAAAGTTTTAAAAACCCATCGAAAATCAATAGAAACGAAAATGTTAGTAACTTTTTTCTAAACTAGTTGATGCTTGAGACTGAAAGAATACAAAAGTGGACTAAATTGATTTGAGAAAAAAAAAAGAATGAATCTTTTACGTGTCCACTTTAACCCCTTTTAGGACTATTTTTTTAAATAAATAAAAATAAATTCAGGACACTAATAAATAAATCTAGTCAAAAATAAATGCTGTCACAATGTTTAAAATAAATATATCATTAGGAAAATTATAAAACATGTAAAAGTATACTTAATATATTTTAAGTTATTTTGTAAATTTTTTATGCAACTTTAATATTTAAGGATGTGTTTAACTACATTTTAGACCACCAGATTTTTACTATAAGGCATTTAACGGAGAAGTGTTGGGAATACAACAAAACACTGAATTAGCTTTTTATAGATAGCATATGATAGCATCCTAAGAGTGGAATTGTGGAATACCATGGCAGAACTGGGCGTACCGAAAAAGTTAATCAGTCTCACAAAAGCTTGTGTAGAGGGATCTACAAGTGCAGTAAGACTTGAAGGAAAATTGTCAACCTTCTTTCCAATCAACGGTGGTATCAAACAAGGAGATGCGTTATCCCCACTCCTCTTTAACATCGCCTTGGAAGGCATCGTACGAAGGGCAAACATAGAAACGCTCCTATTTGGAAATCAGGGTAGTGGCTTTCGCTGACGATTTCGATATAGTAGGAAATACATCTATCAACGTTAAGAAAGAGTTCATTAAACTGGAAAATGCTGCAAAGAAGGTTGGCCTACAAATAAACGAAGATAAAATAAAATACATGACTACAACAAGAACAGAACGAAAAGACAGGATAGGACAAAATGTGACAATAGACCACTATAATTTTGAAAGGGTTCATGTGTTTAAATATTTGGGAGCTACAATCACCTCAGATAACAATAAAACACAAGAGATTAACAACAGAATTCAGGGAGCCAATCGCTGCTGTTTTGCACTACAAAAATAATGAAATCGAAAAATGTAACCCGCCGTACGAAAGTAACAATTTATCATGCAAATATAAGACCTATAATGACATATGCATGTGAAACATGGACGATGACTAAACAAAATGAGAACCGAAGAATTCTTAGAAGGATGTATGGACCAATCAAGGACAAGGCCACAAAATAATACAGAATTAGAACTAACAGGGAAGTGCAAGAAGTATATAACCAACCAGACATAGTAAAAATTATAAAGGAAGAGAGATTAAGATGGGCCAGACATGTGAAGAGACAAGACCAACGTGTCGTAAAACTGACGTGGGAAGAGAACCTGGTAGGAAAGCGGCCGCTGGGAAGGCCAAGGATGCGGTGGAAAGATAATATTGTCGCGGACTTACAGACCCTAAATGTCCAACGACCAGAGAACTTATGATGGACCGTAGCAAGTGGAGAAAATTGTAATGTCAGCGAAGACCCACCCCGGGTTGTAAGCTACAAAGAGAGAGAGGGAGATAATTAATAATTTAATTAATAATTTTTAGATGGCTGTCTGAATTTGAAATATTTTATAGAGTAAATGAGTCCGCATCGATTAGAATAAAGAAATAGGTACGTTTCCGATAATTTAAGCGAAATAATTCATTTTAAAGTCACCATTTACTCAATGTTATTTTTATCGAAAGTGGAATAATTTTTAAAAGAATCCAAAAATTAATGTTCTTCCATTAAACTTGTACGGTTAAAAAACTTATTGTTAGTAAGTTCAGACGATTTGCGATTTTTCGAGCCCAAAAACAAGCGGGGTTTCCGATAATTACAGAGATATATTTTCTTTTAAAGTTTATAAAATTATTCGTTCTGAACCCACTACCGGTGTAGATGTTTGCAATATAATAAACTGACAACATCGCATGGCATCATGTCGATAATAACGTTCTCTTTATTTTCCTTTTTTTTTTAAATTAATATTAAAAACTCGTATCACATAAAAATACATGTTTATTTCATAAACATTATAAAACATAAGATATACAACATATTATCAATAATATTACTGAAATAAATCTTAATATTATTATATTAACACTTTGATGTGCATCACTAGGATTATCCATGACTGTCAAAATTTTAGGGTAATAAATTCAAATACACAACTTTCGGATCGTCCAGACGCCACGCAGCCTGCAGTGTTGCCAGATTTTTTTCCGACTACAAACGCGGTAGTCAATTTCAATGCTAAATATTTTTTTATAATATTTAATTTTAAATTTTTTATAGAAACTTATACATAATTAAAGGAAAATTGACTACATTTTATTAATTTTAAAAATTAATTAGATGTACTGCGTAATTTGACCTTATACACATCCTTAAATGATTTAAATATCTGGCCAATTTCGGCATTTTTTTACCTTTTGAGATCCTGATAAAACATGATAACATTGACAGTAATAATCAGGTTAATATTATGTATTGTTCTATTAATTTTATCGACCTAATCTTTTTTTCTTATTTACAGTTAAGACTGATTTAAAAATCTAAAGCTATGTATCTAATGTTTATTTATCTTAATGGGTACAATGAAATTTGGTACACAAGTAAATTGGGTATAATTTTAATTAAAAACGTCTTTTATAAGGAAAAGATTTTTAAGAATAATAAGTGGGGCTTGTATTACCAGAGGTACGCACGGTCGTTGGCATCACTGAATGACCACTGACACGTTGCGACCAGTCATTCGCCTGCCGCATGCCACGGAACAAAGTTTTTTGTAAGGCGTGAATTTTGTCATGTACATTTTAAGTCAGTGGTTTTTTAATTTGTGTCATAACTTTATTTCCAAACAAGACTAAATTTATTTTAAATGGTAGCTTATTACATAGTACATTGTATTTTATCGCATTATCAACGTACACTTCTTAAAAATTTAAATTTGTGAAAAATTTTCCTCCGGGGCAAGTATAAACAAAGCACATGGATTAAGCATTAACATGTTAATATTTAATGTTTTTTACTTTCTTGAAAAATATACAAAGGACTTACTGGATGACTAACAATCCTGGTAAAACAATGACCATAAATAATCAACCAGCAATATTAAAAGCTTTTTCCTAGGCATTTACTTTCAGCAACATAACGAGCATAATAAGCTGGTATTTGACCGCGTAGCGAAGATGTTTTCCTATATTTGGACTATAGACTATGGACTATTTCTTAATATAAGAGATATTAAAAGATTGTGATTGTGTTTTAAAGACTAAAATTTTGCCAATTTTTGTTGATTTATTAAGGTCGGAAATATATTTAAACAAAAATTGGTGTTAATTAACATAAGTAATATATCCTACCTTTTTTACAAAAGTATTTTATTTGTGTATGTTTGTATTTTATTTTCGATGCAACCGTAAACAGATAGTTGACGCTTTATAAAGATTTAAAACAAATCTCTGACTGGTATCATTTTCGTCAAATTATTAAAAAATTAAAATCTGTTAGTTCATGCCCCTGGCTCCCCTGTTTGCATTACATTTAAAAATATTATGTGAAATGATCCACAAAAGAATATTATGACAATCATTTTAAAAGTACAAGCACACTTATTTAACTGAAATAAATATTTGACACAAATTCCAATTATGTATTTACTTAATTTTTAAATTAACAACAATTTCTACAATACAACTAGATATTATAAAAAAAAAATATGATGTTAGTAACGTATTTTATAAAAAATAAATACTTTATTTCTAAAATTGTTGACACTTATGTTTAACTTTAATAAATATCGATTTTATTAATAATCCTGTTGGGCTTTAGCCGTCCCTGCGCATCAACTATTTGCTTCCGATTAAGTACCCCTGCGGATGTACTGTTCATTCCACTCCAAACAAACTACAAAGAAAAGGAGGAGCTAAAACGCAGCTAGTCCCTCGTTTCCAGTTTCAATATAGCCCCACTTCGAATCAACACGTTGGGGGTTGAAGATTCGATCACTGAACGGCATTCAACACAATCGGATCATTGGAGAATGTCACTCTTGACGACTGAATTTAGTAAAGTTGCCCACCATGCTCAACGATAAGGGTTAGTAGTATACAAAGGGACACATCTGACCTAATGCGAAATTACCGTGCTTTTTTTACGACGATTCAAAAGCAACTATTAGACATCTTATGCGCAAAGATCATTTATATACTATATATAATTTATTTATTTATAATTAATATAAAGTTGAAATAAAAAACTATTTTGCATACTTTAAACTTGGTCGCTGTTTTGCTGATTGTATTCGTTTATTCCTAAACTATATTACAATCATTTTAGACAAGCTTCCTATATTACACGGAACTGAACACTAATTATACACGCTAATTCAAATTAATAAGCCACCGACTTCAGAAACTCCGCACCAACTAACTTGCATATTTGCGCATACAATTATTGTGGTGTTAAGAGCCGTGTTAAACTCGGTTACCGAAAAATTTGCATTTCAATTCCAGATTTACGCAGAAATGGAAATCGACCAGATGTTCCTGGATTATTTTCTGTAGATGAGAACCGAGTGCTGACTGTTCGAAAGATAGAAAAATTTGTATTAGCTACATTTCGTTGTTTTTCGACATATACTTTTTTTTTATGAAAATAGTCGCAAAAAGGGTAGACCTATTGTGTGGGCCGCGGACGGCCCGCACTGCGACTATTAGAAGGGGAAGCGATTATAGAAAGGAAATGATTGTGGACACGCTTTTTAAAAAGTTGCAGGTCATAGTTCTCTGGAAAAACTGATTTTGGAAGTTTATTCCATTCCGTAGCAGCCTTGTAAAAGAAGGATTCTTGATGAAGATTGGTCCTTGTAGTGTCAATCTTGAGAGTAAATGGGTGAGAGTGATCAGCGTGCCGAGTTTTTCGGCCGAATGTGGCCAATGGTGGTACAAGAGTTTTTATTTCTCTGGAGCATCTGCCATGGAAATATCTGTAGAGCAATGACTGGTCTGCAACTCTTCTTCTGTGTTCTAGAGGGTGAAGGGTATCTGTGAGAGTTGAGCTGTTTATCAAGCGAATGGCTCTTTTCTGAATGGAATCTAGAAGACGAAGAGAATGCCTTGGTGCTGAACCCCAAATATGCGAGCAATACTCAAGTAGAGGCCGGATTTGAGCCTTGTACTTCATAATTATTTAATACTTTTCTTGGCAAATTTAAGGCTGGTCGACACATGCATGGTTTTAGTGGTGCCAGTGGTCGCGCTAGTCCGAAAAGGATGCCAGTAAAGGTTTACACTAGATTGCGAAACCAGAAATATTTGGCACGCCAATTTCATTTTTAAGATGACAAAAGTGCGCAATATGTCGACTGAACTTCGCAAAGCCTGCAAAATAATCACTAAAATTTTAGTGGAAAAAAAATAAAAGAAATACAGAAAAAAAGCTCTACCAAACGAAAAGGCCGTGTGTGGGTTGAATCATGGATTGGTCGTCGACCTACATAGGGTGCTTCTGCTCCATCAATTGACAAAGTTTTTAATAGGCGCTTTCTTGACATCTTTATTCTTATAAGAAGTACCATGTACATCTCATAAATACGGATACGAATCATGGCCTTCAAGAAATTTGAATATTTGTTCAGCTGCCCTCTTTTTTTTAGTCATCTTCTTCTTCCTTCTTTAATGTAAGCAGTTTGCTTGTTTTTCTTCGTATCATCTGCCGTTCAATTGTTAGAAAGGTTGTCGCTCCATCTATTGCGCGGTCTTCCAACGCTTCGGCGCACTAAAGGCGACTTTTCTCTAGTTATTTTGACCATTCTGTCGTCATTCATCCGGTCTATGTGTTCGTTCCACTCTTTCTTTCTTCCCAGTATCCATTCATTTACATTGTCCCTTTTACATGTTCTTGTTCTCGCTTCTCTCCCTATCGAAAAGTGTTTTTCCAGCGATCCTGCGCACTATTTTCATTTCTCTTTGGGTTCGATGTATCTGGTCTTGTTTCCGCTGTGTACGTTAATATAGGTCGGTGTTGTATATTCGGGATTTGGTCTCGATCCCGATATATTTGTTTCGGAGGATTGTATCGTTCAGGTAAGCTGAGGTTCGTAGCTGCTTTTGCCGCTTGGTTTCTTACCTCCGCCTCGATGTCGCCGTATCCTGATATTTCTATGCCTAGGTATTTAAATTTCATCTCCTGTTGTATAATTTTATCATCCACAACCATTTTGCATCTGATGGGTGTTTTTGTATGCTATTTTTAGCCATCGTTTTACATAATTCAATCACCAAGACTTACTAGCTCCAGTGTAACGAACATCTTACTAAAAAGTGGCGAGCCGACGTACATTATATACTTGTTTACATACGCAAATTCAGGCAACATTATGATTTTCTGCGGATATGTGTCACCACTGACGCCAGTAATTTCAGAAGTTTACAGAATTTTTCGGTCTATGCATGCAAAGATTCAACCTGTATGCAAGTCTATGTTTACATGTGCAAGTTTAATTTACTGGCGCGCCAGTTCTTATTTGCGCCCCTTAAACCGTGCATGTGACAACCCGCCTTTTACAGTAAAATTGCATTAGAACAAACCTAAATTAACAAAAATTTAAAAACAATGCTTAATTAGAAAAATCACACAAGTGGACCACTCGCACACCTTGTGGGAAAAAGCCTTTGGGTGATAATCGCTAGATTTTTAATATGTTATTGCTGTAGCCACTCTGAATGAAAGTCTTCATTGACTCAACTCGATTGGATGACCGATTGGTCTGACTCCATTGGGCGCCAAATCATAATTTTTTTGATTTTTGAAGGAATTTAGCTAAATAACAAAAAAATACCTAGCTAAAAAACCTAATTAATTAAGTTTATCCTTGGTAGATCAAATAAATACCCAAATTATTATATACATAAGGTATTTAATATGATTTCAATTTATCTTTTAATGTCCCATAAGTGTGTTTTTACACTGTTTGGTAGCAATGAACTTTGTTAAATATTTTTTAAAGAAAAATGAGTACTTTTTAAATAAATTCATTAAATTAACTGAAGATAATGGCAAGGAAGTAAAGTCCTTGGTAAACATTGTATCAGAAGACAGTCGCTATCGTATAAAATACTTGCAAACATTTTATTCACGACAAACTTAAATGGCCATCAGTGTCCGTATACACTTTCTTATTAACATTGCAACTTTATTTTAAGATCAATCAGCATCTTACAACCAACTTAAAATACTGCTTTGTACCTATCTAAGGTCTTACTTTACACTATCTTTTTAGATTTTTATTACACTTTGTACGATAGCTAACGTGTACTAAAATACGCACATTGCTTTAATTTTGTCACTTTTACTACACCAACTCAAAAGGCTTGGTCCTCTTAAATCTTCTTACTAAACCTGCAGTGTTAATGAGCTAGATTGCCTCAATATTGGTATGATAGTGGTGTTAAAGAGAGAGGGGTTTTTCTATCCTCGCTCAACCATAGGAGTTTTTATATCTCCATAGGTTTAGCTGGTTCACTGTGTAAAGATTTTTTGCACTTTTCTTATTTTATATTCTAGATCACAGTTTCAACAAAACCAACTTATTATTATCTCTTTTTTTAATTTATTAAAAACAAAACAACGAAAAACAGAAAAATGTCCAAGTCAATTATTATTATTTTAAGTTCAAAAAAAGAACTTTTGGGTAATCGAGAGAGATATTTTCTTCCGAGAATCAACTGATTGAGATTACTAGATTTCTATATTTAATTTTTATAAAATAGTTTTTTTATATTGAGACTAAAAGTATGAACTTTACTTCTTAAGTTTGGAGACAGCTTAATATTAACTTTCGAGTGTAAAATATTAACGAACTTTTTTCCAACGAGAATTGTTCACGACTTAACAATGTTCACCTTAGGGAGTAAAGCATTAACGAGTGGTCTCGAGCGAGTACTACTAACGACTGTTTTCAAAAGAGAACTATTAGTGACTGACTTTTTTCTAGAAAAGATTGCTTCCCTGCTGTTTACCAATATTACATGTCTATAAATTTAAGATGTTGGGACAACGAGGCATTTTTTTATCTCTTACATTTCCTGACATAAGTTGCAATAAATTTTGCAACATAAGCGAACCGAGGGCTGCAAGCATCGTAATAATAAACACATCTCTTTGAATTTTACGACATTACACACTTAATAACACCTATTAAATAAAGTCATAGTTTAAGACTCATGCAAAATTGGCTCGGGCTTGTTCAATAGTATTCATATCCAAATCACTACGAAAGTACTGCTTCAGATGTACCAAGGTGCATCCACAACGCCTCTCAGTAGGTACCTTGTTTTAAAAATTTTAAATGATTTATTGAATACTTTGACTTGTACAGACACTGATTACCATAAGACCAAACGGGTTTAAATATATTTTTGTTTAAATTTGTTATGCAAAAACAAGGTGAAGTTTCGTCCGGTCAGCCAATACATTTTTCTATATTTAGGTAATTTAAAGTTGTTTCTTTTAATTAATGTGAGTATTTCAGCGAAGCTAAGCATCGAGGTTCATACCCAAATATTTTGCTGTGCTTAAAAATGTAATCCGAGTTTTATTTTTGTATATGATATATAGAGTTATTGGTTAAGTTAATGTGTGTAAATTTAGATTTATTGATTTTGATCCTCCAACTTTTAGTTCATTTATCTATTTTATAGATTGATGTCTGTAATTTTTCTTTCACTTCTCCTACTGCTAAAACTGCAGTATCGTCTGCAAATATTGCTCAAGTACCATTTTTTAATTAAGGAATATCATTTGTGTAAAGAATTTCCAACACGCTCCCCTCAGAGTAGACTTTTTATTGTTTAAAACTAAAATGTCTACCTGTGATATGGGATTCTAAAATATCAAAAAACAGTGTGGAAAATACAATTTCATATTATGCCACACTTTATCGATTGTGAGCCATGTCAAGCAATATTGTGGAGCAGACTTATATGTCTGATAGACATTTACGTTAATTTTTTTGAATAACATTCCTTCTTTGCTCCCTGTTTACTTGACATTTATTGAAAATATTTTATGTGATAAACCACTTTTAATCACCTATTTCTATTGGGTACGTTTAATTTACTTTTAAGGTTGTTACTATTTTAAATTTGAAAATGCTTTTATTGTGAGACATGTTAAAAATTCTTCGTCGTGCACTTGAGAATTTCAAATGATGTCTCTTCTTTGTAACAAGACGCTTCTTACAGTTCAATATTGATTGATATTCTACTTGAGACTAAGACAGTTTTCCTTCTTCTCATTTTAACAAAATCCAACATTTATCGAGATTTTTCAGGAAATAAAAGTAAAGTAGCTGTGAGCAATGACAGTTTTCAAGCTACTCGAAGAAATTTTATTTAGATCAGCATTTGATTAAATTCAATCGGCTCTATTGGCACGTTATTTATTTTCAATGGAGATGGATACTACATGAAAGCTGAGCAATATGATATAAATCTTGTTTTAGGTCGGTTCATATGTTGAAGTTTTTTGTTTTGTTAAATCAATCATAAATCCGGAAGCAGCCTTTATAAAATCATAAGTAAGTATTATTCCCAACAGATTAAACTATTTTAAAATAGAACATTTTTTTTGTACACAACTTTGCCAAATCATGTGTAAGTTTAAAAATATTGACTCTATAGTCGTGGGAACATGTAATACTATTAACACATAAAGAAATAAAAGTCGTTTTATACACATCCAAGTATTTTCTCTATTTAAAGACGTTTTGATTCGGAACCTTTAGGCATTTCTTGGCAGACTGTATATTGGAGAACCAGAAAATGCAGAGACAGTTGTTTTTTAAATTAAGTGTTCTTAAAGTAATATTTGTAAAATAAATATTTACAAATAATAAAGTATCTAATTATTAACATTATTAACAAACCTTTATTTTGTTTTTTTGTCCCAACCTTTTATTGTACCTACTTTAAAATAATATCATATGAAAAACAATCATATAAACCTTTATTTCGTTTTCGCGATAAACTGCGGAATTTTCTAACTAAAAATTGCCAACAAAAAATGTCAGAAACAGGAACACAATTATAAAAAATAGCTTGCATAAATAAAGAAAAATATTATTATTTAAATAAATCTAAAGAGCTGTCATTACAAAAATTCCTGTTCCGAAAGACGTAATTATCTTATGATCTAAAAATATGTAATTGGTCGTCATGATTAAAAATTTAATTGTTGTAAACTATTTTAGTAACTATTTTATTAATTTAATATTTTAGTAACCCTTACCAGGTGGCGACCACGCCCCAGTCACATGATACCTAATCTAACCCTTACCGACTCTTCTGCTAAGAAACTAAAAGAAACACAGCGCAAAATGTAGAGATCGATGCTTGGTGTTTCGTTACTTGACCACATTAGAAATAAAGAATCACGTAGAAGAACACGCGAGACTGATCTAGTCGTACATGTAGCAAAACTCAAATGGAAGTGGACGGGACATGTGGCTCGCATGCAAGATGGCAAGTGGACAAAACGATTACCTAAATGGGTACCCAGATTCGATAAAAGAAATAGAGGAATACCACCAACTCGCTGGACATACATTACAAAAATGACAAAAAACTGGATTCGTAGCGCTCAAGACAGAAAAGAATGAACTCACATAGGGAAGGCCTATGTCCAGCAGTGGACGCAGAGGGCTAATTGATGATAATTGATTCCGATACTTGGTTTAGTATGTGGGGTATATTTTCTGATGCTACTGCTTAACTCTGGTTTTTCTATAGTTTGGTGTAAAAGTCCTCTACCATCTTTAATATTTCTTCTCTGTTGTTTGTTATTTGTCCTCTTTTATTTTTCAGTTTAGTTATTTCAGCTTTTCTCTTACTTAATTTGTTGTACCCTCATGCTTTTATTCTCTTCTATAACTCTACAACCCTATAACTCTGGAGTTATAAAAGAGATTACCTAATTACTGTAGATAAAACATAAATGCACCATTATATGCCCGAAACAAAAATACAGTTAAAACAGTGGCCTGCCAAGGGAGAATCATCTCCAAAAATAGCAAAAACTGGTTTTTTTGCTCGCAAAGTGATGGCAACTGGTTTTTGGGATAGTCGTGGAGTTATTTTAATTGATTAAAAAAAAACCATTACAGAAGCATACTACGCATCCTTACTTGAAATTGCAAAAAAAGCCACATTAGCAAAAAAAATCTGTTTTATCAAGACAATGCGCCGTCTCACACCTCAGCGATTGCCATGGCGAAAATCCACGAAATAGGAAATATAATGCTTGACCACCCTGCTTACTGACCAGATTTGGCCCCAGGCGACCTATTTTTGTTCCCTTATCTAAAAATTGCGCTCGGAGGACATATATTGGTAATTATGTATGCCTACGGTAGAAAACAGATCAAGTTTTTTTATTGATTTTCATTGAAAAAAACTCTTTTCAAAGTTGTTTCGGTAAAATCTATTAACTATATCAGAAAAGAAGTTTCATTAGCGAATGTTCTTAAAACATTTATTCCGGATACAATTCACACTATCTTTTTTTCCTGATCTAACAATGGCATCGCATGTCTACTCGAAGTTTTCCGTTTCTAGATGCTCTTCTTCATTTAAATGCGCATGCAATGTTGTTGACTAAAATTGCATTCGTTTAAACCCGTAGGAAACGTTATTTGTGGAGAATATGGAGAGTAGGACACGTAAAGTAGGACCTTATTATCATGTCCGCTGGACTCGAGAAATTATGTCTATTCATAAATTTCACATCAGTTATATTTATTCTCTGCTTACATTTTAAAAAGAAATAAAAATTATATGACAAGTCCAAAAAAACAACACGTTATATTTAAATTTGCCTACGACCTGTATGCAGTAAGTAATCAATGTTTTAAGAATTTATTACCAATAGTACTATAAACATTATGTTTTTCGTTTTGACAGAACTTTGATAAGCAGTAAACAATTTTCTTGTATTAAGTTTAACAGTATTTTTATATTGACTTATTGACGGGCAAACACGTTCCAGTTTCTTTGGTCCTTCTTGACTTTTTAAAACATGTTGACTAGTTGTAAGGTGATGAGAAAAACAAGCCGTGTCATTGGACACCCGACAAGAACGAAGTTCCTTACGCTATTCGACACATATTTAAGTAAGGTGAGGTGAGCCGAGGTACCTAACTGATATGTTAAAAAGTTAATAATTAACTTTCACTTTTGTTATAGTTACACCAGCACCAGTTAATTATTTAATAGTTATAAAATCAACCGATTTTATTATTTAATATTACTTTCTAATTTATGTCATCATCATCATCTTGAGCTTTAACTGTCCACAGTTGCACAAAAGCCTCTCTCAAATTTTGCTACATATTTCGATCTTGTGCAGATTGGATCCACTTTCCTGCAATCCGTTTTATGTTATCTGTCCAGCGTGTGGGTGGTCTGCCTCTACTTTTAAAAGCTTCGAATCTTGGCCGCCATTCTATAATCTTTTTCGTCCATCTCTCATTTTGGCCACGTGACCTGCCCAGTTTCATTTTAGATGTAGAATAGAATATAATAGTCTTGTGCTCCTGTTTTGTTTCGTACGGTTTGATTATGGATTTTGTCAGAAAGTTTGATTCCTAGCATTGCTCTTTCCATTTTTCGTCGACACAATGGTTGAAGTCTTTTCTCTTAAGACATATTGGCAGCTTGGACTTTAATACTGAGCTAAACTTGCCTTAAACTGCCCATGTTAATTCTATCCTTCGTCGAATCTAGTGTGTTTGGTTGCCCCGTCCAATGTTAATTTCGTGTCCTAAATATTTATCAGATTTATCAAGAACTATGTTTTTGTTCGATTAATTCAGCCCTTTCTTGCATGCCTTGTTGTTTAGCCTTTCTAGCATTAGTTAAGCTTCTCGAATATCATCTGATATCAACATGATGTCATCTGCGCAGCATAGGTGATTTAGTCTTTCTCCGTCTATGTTTATCACTCGTTTTCCCAGTTTATTTTATTATTAATTACTCCTTTAAACCATTATTACTTCTTAAGACTTATTTAGAAGTATAACTAAACAATGTTTTTAGCCGTTTACGTTTTTATAACCAATAAACGTCACTGTCAACTTGTAGATGTCAAGGTATCAAGAATACCAAAACAATATAATTTTTTTTTTCTAATTATATTATACAAACCAATCACGTAATATTTCCGACAATTATTCAAAATCAAATGACGTTTTATGATTGATTAAGTCGGATTACATTTTCTCTCTCTGCAGGCAGTAAGTGTAGAGGAAAAAAGACTAGCGACTAACGCAAATCATGACATTCTTGTGACGCGCAGTTTTTGATGGCTAGCCCCCTTGTTTAGTTTTTTTGTAAGGAATATTTAAGTGGTTATTAAAAAATAAAAAACACAAAGTTTTAGCATAAACGCTTTATTGAGATGTTTACAATAATTACATAGGTCTTATAGAGACATAATGTAGATTTTAAACATTAAAGGTGTTCATATTGAATGATAATTATTCAAAGATTTCTAATTTTTAAACCCTTGTTCCACAGGAATAATCACATTTATCAAATTAACAATATATATATATTTATTCGAAAAAAGGTGTATATACATTCTTTACAAAATTGTGCTAACCCTTTATAGACATATAAAAATGTCTAGGATGTATCATACACTTTTCTAATATATTTCTTAGTTCATTCAGTCTATAAAAATTAGCTTTACTTATTTTATAATATTAATAACAATTATTCTTTACAATTATATTTAAAATTTGGTAAACTCCTTTGACTAGAAAATAATTAACATATATAAAGTGATAGGTACGTACACAGTGTTTTAGAAAAAATTTAAACAAGTGGAAGATTCTCGGTTATTTTTGATACTTTTTGATATGCTATTGGAACTATTTATGTCTTAAGTAAAATATTATATTCCAAAGTATCCCTATGTATTATTTAAATATTAATAAACAATACTTGACAATTATAATACAAAATTATTTAGTTATTTAAATAAAGAAACGTTAAAAGGAATGAAAATTATTATAGACCAAAAAAATGCAAGCATTCCAAACTACTTTTACATTAGAAATAAAAATTTCAATGTTGGGTAATTCGGTTTTTTCTTTTTAATTAATAAAATCATTTTTATGATTTAAAATTATAATTACCATCGTTACTAAACTAAATTTTTTGTCACAATAATACTAAATAGGAATTTATATAATTTTATTAAAATATTTTATATTTATTAAAGACATAAATAGCATTATTATTTGTTAAGTAATAGTTACGTTGAGCGGAAATCTGATTTCGAAAAATGTACAATGTTAGTATAAAGTAAAAAAAAGTGTAACCTTTACATTTCATCATAAATTATCATTTTTTTTACTTATACCAGATTTCTGCAAAAAAATTATATGCCAATATTATTTCCTAAAGATTAGGGAAAAATAGAACATATCGAGCAGTCTTTAAAAAAAACGTTATTATCGGTATTTTTTTATTTTAACAAAAAGCAACCTAGTTTTAAGATTATAGATGATTGGATTAGTTACACATTTTTAAAAAAGTTCTGATTTTTTTGAACCACTACACCAGAAAAACTAAAAAAAATTTTTTATGTAAATTAAAGCATAGAACTACTTAATTCAAAATATCTGTTTTAGTATAAAAATGTTATTTTATAGAATAATCGGAAACCTTATACGAAACTCAACTTAGTTTCTAGTATACTTTTTGTCAAAATTGAAAGAAGTGTCAATATATTTTTGATAACTTTTCAATTTCTTTCTAATAGGTTTACTGTTTTTGGCATTTTTTGTAAAAAGTTACATTGTAAATAAATGCTTAGATGTAGATAGAAAGTATTTCGGGAGTATCCTGCCAGAGAGATGGACTGAGCAAAATGAAATAGTTACTGGACTAGATATATATATATATATATATTTTATTTTTGTAGCTCATACACATTTAATAAATTTTTAATATTTAAATTAAAAAAAAACAATTTTTCCCAAAGAAGCACCGATGAAGAAGAAATTATAAGAACATTTGAACATTACTTTGACCCAACTTACTTGCTCCTAAGTTTAGTCGAGGTAGACTTGGAACATAATTGAAAAAAGGGGGAAAGTTTATAAATATTTTTTAACATATTTTTAAACGTTTTAAAATTCGGAATGATGTTGAGAAATAAAGGGTGTTCGGAAAGTAGGTGCGAATTTAAATTAGGCGCCATTTTTCTTCATGATAGTTGTCAGCTGTGATTCTATCATTTTTTTTATCTGACATTATTCCGATAACTAACCTAAAAGCGTGTTTGTCAAGAATATTATTGTTTGTTTTTGTTATGAAGCAATAATTGACAACCGAGAAAGGCATAATGGTAGTGTGTGACTGTATGCAAGCCCTCACTAAGTTAGCGACTGCAAATAAGGTCACTCTTACATGGGTTCCTGGACATACAGGGATAAATGGCAACGAAATAGCCGATAAACTGGCAAGTAATGAGATCCTTGGTGGAACCAAGAAGCCAGTTGGTTGGATTGCCATTTACCGAAGCGAAACATGAATTGAAACTAATCCTTGAGCAAGAACAGATCACTCGGTGAAATGCAAATACTTGCTGCAGAACATCAAGACAGCTCATAAAAAACTTTTAAGAAGAGGGCATAGGCAGTCTGCACGATGACTCGGAATAGGCTAAGCAGCACGCTTGGCTTGCTCATTGGCCACATTGCACTAAGGGCACACCTCTTCAAACTTAAGCTGACGGCTGAGAAAAACTGCTGACTATGCGGCGAAGGGAAAGAGAGCAGCATACATATTCTGTGTTGCTGTCCGATGCTAGCGGTGTACAAGTATCAAACCTGGGGCCGCATGATAGTAAATCTAAGTAATCTAAATAAAACAGGGCCAACAGAAGTCCTGCAATTTGCCAAAACCAGCGGACTATAACTCTGATGCCCTGAAGACACAGCGGTAGTCACAGAGGATCAAAAGATCTAGATGACATAGGTGCCTATACCAATGGCCCAACCGCAAGAATGTACTGTAATGTAAAGATGTTATAAGAGTCCCACGTGAACCGTTCGTAAATTGCTCGTAAGGAAGCTTCAACCGAGGTATCTGTTCAAAAATCCGTAAACTTGAGACCACAGGTTCTTCGGTAAACATCTAAAAATTGATCGACTGCGTTATGCTCTTTGCGTGACAATCAAGAATTGCCTATCAGATCATGCAAACAAACCATAAACATTGGCGCAATTAAAAGTCGAGATTAAATGGTTATCAACGGCGTTACACCAGATGTTTGTGAACGTGTCATCGCGAACTAAATGAAAGAATTTTTCAACGTCGCGCTGCCCGAGTGGCCGTATGGGGAATTTAATTTTTCATATTTGAACAGATGTTTCCCAATATGACCATAAGTAAAATACTTATTTTTAATAAAATGTATATATTTCATTGCATTTTTAAATTCGTCCCTATTTTCCGAAAACACTTTAGAGGTTTTTGTGCAACATACGGGTGTGACCACTACCGCATTTTATTAAACGCATGCTTCTCTACTTTGTGCCAGTCGATTTGACGGCCAAAATTTTCATTCGTTTTAATCAAGAAATCTTATCTTTAGACGGGCAGTTTTTTAAAAAGGGATATGATTAAAATATGCCTTTTTTCTGTAAAAGATATGTTTTTATAAAGAGTCACAGATAAACCGTATTATTATATTGTCATTGAGTAGTATCATCTATGCAATACGAAGAACTATGTATATTTAATATTATTTACAAAAAATATACTTACATCACACATCACATTCAAATGAGTACACAAAGTATTTTCGTTAAATTTGACAATAATATATTATGTTAAGGTGCTTTATTAATAGATTATTTACACTCGAGTAATACAAGAAAGCTTAGTTTTGTTGTTACTTTATCGAAAATGTATGCTAGTTTATTTTAACAAAATTTATTAAAATTAGGAAAATTAATGTCTTCTTGTTTTTTTAGAAAAAGATATTACAGGTCGGTGATTTTGTAAGATAAATTTCTTTACAATCCTTAATTAATTTGTATGTTAGTTTTAATAACGTGCAAATTAAGTTGATGTGAGATTGTATTATTTTTAAAAAATATTCCTTAACACGTTTGCTGCCACCTGCGCTTCGTATTAATTTAAAAGTGTAAATACTTTCGTTGTATTGAAAATAAGTAAATATGTCATAATGTTAATATTCAAGCATAAAGGTAAAAACAAAAATGTTTTATCGCAATGGAAAGGTTGTAGGCATTATATACTAATATTCTTAACTCACCACAAAGTCATTATTAATTTTACTTAAACACACTACATATGAAATTAATAAAATGTACTAGAGGTGGGCTTCCTTTGACCCTTGTTTTTAATGAGCCTTTTTCCTGGGAATAGTGTGGCAAACTGTCACGAGAGGCAGCACTTGTGGTGGGGACAAATACTAAACTTTACCCATTTAAGACAGTGTAAATAAAGTGATATAAGTGAGTGATTTAAAATTATTAATTAAATAAATAAAATATTTGTTATATAACTACAATACACACAAAACATTGTAATTTTACAAATTGCACTTCGGATAATCGATATCCAGAGGAAAACGTGTTTTTTATACCATTTGTTAAAGGTTAAGTGTAATGAATGGGTATACGCATCGAGAAGAGTGGATTTAACAAAAGAAAAATTAATAAATATGCATATGTGTGTTTAAAACATTTTATTGGTGGTAAAAGTCTAACTGAGAAAAATCCGGATCCAGTTTCTACAACAATTAGTAAGGTTAAGTAAGTACTTAATTGTAAATTTGTTTGTAAAACATTTATTTTACTTAAGTAATTACCCATGTTATTGTAAATATCATTAGGAAGTAAACAACTTTAAATTGCTTCATACTACTTAGACAGCAGCTTTGCGACTCACGACTCAACCTGGGCCTGCGCTTGAGACTCTCGAAGTGCTACGTTTGGTCTACCCTCTTATATGGAGCAGAAATATAGACACTTAAAGCACAAACCATCAATAAATTAGAAGCCTTTGAGATGTGGACGTACCGGATAATGCTCAAAATAACATGGACATCGCACACCACAAATAAAGAGGTTCTTTGCAGGCTGGGGATAGAGCGTGAGCTGTTTAAACTCGTAAAGATACGGAAAACAGCGTATCTAGGTCACATTCTGAGAAACCCTAAATACCGTTACTCTTAACTTATTGTTAAGGAAAAAATCGAAGGCAAACGTGGCCTCGGAAGAAAGAAAATGTCATGGCTGAGAAACATACGTCAATGGACTGGCCTGGATTTAGAAGAACTTATAAGGGCAGCCGAAGACCGAGAAGTATTTGCGACTGTGATATCCAACCTCCACTGATGGAGATGGCACATTAAGAAAGAGAAACAACTGTTGATTGATTTTTTTAGTATATAAACATGAATTAGAAAAAAAAACCCTGTTTGTTACTAAAGTATTTCAATTTGTAATATTTAATTAAATTTATCTTAATGGCCAAGTATTTTCGACTCATAATTCAGTCTGAAACAAATTTTAAATTTATTATTACTAAGAACTGTCATCAGACTTCTAAAGTACATAATACTTAAACTTTGTTTACCAACCTGTCACTTAATTCATTTTTTCTGCCTGGAATTTTCAAATTTTGACAAGCAAGCCAACGTTTTAATGTTATTTATTATATATGTTATTTAATATATATATATATATATATATATAATATTGTCCTTGACATTTGCGAATTTTAATTTTGCTCTCGGAACGTCGTCTTCCGTTAAAAACATTTTTCTGGTAGGTACTTTTACATGTATGCAAATGGGGATTACGTAACGTTTGTCCCTACTGTACCACTAGCGATCCTAGTGAGGAATTTTTCGTAATTGAGGAAAAAGGCTCATTGCAGTGATGAAACTACAAAATTTTGTTTAACCATTATAATGGCCGTGTCTAAATAAAAAAAAACACTCTATATAATAAACAATAAATATATAAAATTACCCATTGAATCATTGATTTAGGTAATAATTTCACTTAAAAATTATAATGGGGAGTAATGTTTAACATATTGCCAAAGAAAGTAATAATAAAAGTAATTATAATTTTTCGTAGGACAAGGACAAATTCTGATCACGAAACTGACACTGCCGCTAAAACGTACTTGTTTATGTCAACAATATAATTTTAAACAAACCTAAATAATTTAAAATATTAGTTTGGATGATTCGTCTTTTGATAGAGGTAGTTAAATTTTAAAGCTCAGTATCATGACCATATTTATCAATCCTTATACCTGCAAAATTATTCAGAATACGCTCAATATTACTACTCTGCACAGAATCAACACACGAGAGACGTCCCATGCCTGTCCGTATTTACAACTTCATTCCCCAAAGTCACTTTATACACAACTTTCTTGTTGGCATCCCATCAGCGGCGTTCTTACGGTAACAACCTCCCTGTGGTAGATTCCTTGTTTGTGGGGGAAAATTGCAGAGACGGGTGACACCATGGGTGAGGGCTTGAGAGGGGGCGGCCTCCGGTTGTGGTCGATTTGAGCGTAAATTGTGGGATCGTCTCTGTTTAGAACTGTGCCGTACTGATTTCCGCCGTTCTTAATGGGTTCTAGAGAATTCGGTCTAACGTGAGCCAGTTCGGCGTAGGTAACTTCTTTGTCGATCTGAAAATAAATGGTTTTATATTGAAATACTTATCATTTATAGTAAAATTAACGTGGAATAAGTAACATGATTAAATTAAGTAAAATAGAAATGCAAGCTTAAATATATCCATTACCAAGAAAATTTTACAAATAAAGCAAAAAGAGTTTGTTAAGCTTGCATAGTTTTTAACACGCTTATATTAGTTTTACCTGTAACTTGTTTGTTTGTAACTGACTGTGCGTGAACTACGCATGCGCGCAGAACAAATATTAAGAAAGTTCATCGCATCGGTGGTTCAGTGGTAGAATGCTCGCCTGCCACGTGGGCGGCCCGAGTTCGATTTCCGGACGATGCATTCTTTTTGTGCTTTTACCATTTAATACATAATTTTTTAAGTAAGTAAAACAAATCGAACTAAAAAGCGAAAAATAAATTATAGTTTAAAAAAACTAAAAAACACACTTTTAAAGTTAATCGAACTAAAAAGTTAAAATAATTCTTAAAATAAGAATAAAATTACTGACGAGGAAATTAATGTCACTGTTCTAAAAGCGTGGAGTGCTTTGTATGACATAAATCTGCGTTTCGGATTGAAAGCACCCCACGCTTTTAGAACAGTGACATTAATTTCCCCGTCAATATCTAATTTTATTCCTATGTTAAGAATAATTTTTTACTTTTTAGTTTGATTAACTCTAAGCGTGTTTCTTAGTTTTTTTGAACTATAATATATTTTTATTAAATTTGAATTTTTATGGACCAGCTTTTTTTAATTTTTAAGGCAAACAATTCACAAAGACTTTGTCCAAATATTGAGAATGTTTAAATGGTACTTTATTTTTATAGGTTTTAATTAGTTAAAAATCTGGCGGAGAAGAAAAATGATCACGTGAAAGTTTTACAATTCAAGGATCCCATTTACAAATCAATTTAAGACTTTTAAGTTAAGGATTAATTAAATCTTTTTTTTAAATATTTTTAAATTTTACATTAAAAAGAGCCCCTTAAAAATACAAAGGTAGTAAATAAAAAAAAATAAATAAAAGTTTATTTAGTTCCACCAACATCTTAATTACAAAGTTTTGTAAATAAAAAAATATACTTTCAGTATTTGAACCAGGACAGTATTGCTTTTGAGAATACAGGAAATTTTGGAATTGTTTAAAATTTGGTTTACAAAAACATTCATTGCCAAGTAGTCGATCAGTAAGGAGCGCTTTTAAAGAATGATTGCACCAATTTTATCTACTACCTAGAAGGTTTTGACAATAAATAACTTTAATGAAACCAAATTTTACAATTTTACTTCCCAGGAAACACGAACAATGGGTGTACCCTCTTAACGTAACAACAATGAAAGTTTAGGAAGCATTAACATTATATATATATATATATATATATATATATATATATATATATATATATATATATATATATATATATATATATATATATATATATATATATATATATATAAGCAATGACAAAAGTATGCAAAAAGACCTAATGTGTTGTAAGAAAACAAAAATATGTTACTTTTACACTGAAATGGTAATTTTCATCCTATATTAAATCAATAAAATATCCTCTTTCCGAAGAGAGACGAATGGACGAGGGCAGAAATCTTCTTTCCAGAGACTGAATATGTAATGTACACAGATGGCTTACAAACCCCAGATGAAGAGGGTGTTTTCAGTAGTAAACCAAAGATTGGATCTACCAGTATTCTAACGGGACTGCTTGCAGGACACTGTCGTCTAAGATACCACTTTAGAGAGATAGGTCTGAACCAACAAACGGAATGTCGGTTTTGCTGCGTGGAAGACGAAACTGCTGAACATATACTATGTTCATACCCCGGCCTGGAAAGAATAAGGTTTAACATATTTGGTTACACCAACCTAGAACCTACCGGTTTCAAAAAAATCTCACCCTTTACAACCATAAACTTCTTGAGAAGAGCTGGATTGTGCGGTTAACTGTAACCTCTAAGACTATTTTTAAACTACCCCCTTTTTTTTAAATTTGAATTATTTGTTTTTCTTACATTTACGCAAAATTAAAAGTTATTTGGACTGGCTGGTTTTAAAATGAAATTACCGTATATAATACTTAATAGTCAGCTGTTGTCTACTGTATTTTTAGCCAATTTTAATTAAATTAATATTGCATAATTTCTAAAAAATTAAAAAATCATTGCGTAGATTAGTCCCGAATATTTGAATATTATTTTGGTTCTATTCATTTGATTTTTTTCATTATTTTTATGGGTTTTTTATTATAAGCCAAACATAATTTTTAATATTGACATCATTAACCATAAAATGTTACAGCAACGAAACTTTTAAAAACTCGAAGAAAATGTGCAAAAGCTGGAAGATACTGATAAAGTGCAGTTTTAAGTACTCATAGCGGTGTTTGTAAAGGATTAAGGACACTTACTAATTAATATACATTTGGAAATGGTGTATAACGTTCCTAAAATAAAAAAAACATAAAATAACGACTAACCCAATAAAAAAGCAGTCAATACATAAAAATTAACGATAAAAATAATAAAACGTGCTTGCTAATTAAAAATTGTCTTTGTCAATGTTAAATTGAGTTAAATATTTAATAGGTAAAATTTTCTCTAACACCAAGGTCAAAACAAACACCCCATATACTTTAAGGTCATATCTATACAAGCTTAATTTTAATATTAAAGTTTGTCAAGGTGCTGCTTTCATTTTAAAGCCGTTCTCGGATGTAAGTACTAAAAAATAATATAATGTTCGCGCCACAACGCTTATGTACTTCAATTTAGTCTTAATTAATAAATATGGCAATAGTATCGCATTTTTCAAGGTACAGTCCCCGCATTCATTAGCATTTTAAACGCCGTCAAGATAGTACTTCCCAGATTTGTTTATGGCAGTTTTCGCTACGAGGTTATCCACTTGCTCAAAACTTTTGTCTTTCAGTTATATTTTTTGTTCAAAGCAGTTTTCTTCCAATTGTGTTTCGTTAATACTATTATACGTAAACAAACTTTTATTGTTCTCGTAAAATAGTTAACTTTAAAAAAAAAGATATGAGACAACCACGGAATTTCCAATTCGGCGTCGACTCAATCGATTGCAAAGATCTAAAGTGTGAAAAACCTTCAAGTTATAAAAAATCTACAAGTCTCCAAAACATGGCAAGTTCATTTTATTTACAAGTTGCTTGATATATTTTTAATCGTTTTTCTGTTAACTTTAAATTTTGGATTAATCACAATAAATTTGGCTCAAAAATCTACGTGACTGGTATAAACTCAACTCAAGCTCTCTGTTCAGACTTGCCGTCGACAGAGTAAGGATAGCCTTGTTGGTGACAAACGTTCTAGCAGGACATGATACTTAAGAAGAATACTGAGTGTTTAGAATCACCTAACCCATGGAGTAAATATCGTAACAGTATGTTCCGCAAAACATTTTCCACATCTGTATAAAAGACACATGGAAAGTTTTAATCGATTATTCTTAAAAACGGTCCATCATACAAAATTCAAAAAGGTTTAAATGTATAAGTTATTAATCATAGTATTTTTAAATGGATTTGCTTGAGTATAAACATCTTTAATGGGTTGGTGAAAAAATATTCCTTTTAAGATGTTTATCAGACATTCTTTATATTTTTTTTTATTTAAAAATACTTAAACCAACTTTTTATAATATACTTTGTACATTTGAATATAATTTAAAGTAGTAAGCTAATCGATGATAAAACATTTGATCACTTTTTGTTTCTGTCGAAAATAGTGCTGCCTGTATGTCTATAACATCGTTTTATAACTTTATAAAATTTCGCTAACGAATTAATAAACATTAATTAATTTTATGCGATAGTGCCCCGAACCTGCGGAGATGAAAATGCTCATGAGACACAAGTTCCCTCCATAAAATAAATAAATTACGTCTGGGCAGGAGGTAATTCCAGAGTTTAAAATTTCAGAGTGCTTTCACAATATTATATTTAAAAATATAAACAGAATGGCTGTTTCCTTTTTGTGAGGAGAAGAATGTTAAAATGCTAAAGACTCAAAAATTAATTTTTAATGTTTTAATCTATTTTTTTTTACGAAAATAAGAATTTTATTACCAAGAGCTACATTTACTTTAAACAAACCTAATTCCTAGATCTTTGTTAAATAAAATTACTTTTAAAATTGCCTTTTAAAACTAACGTTTAATTTGTTTTATAAGGGAAAGTATCAATATGATTATTAATTTTTGTTTATAAATAAAAAGAGGTTCAAACACAAAAAAAACCAGAAAAAATAACAATTAAAATTAATAACAAAAATTACTAAAAATTCGACATAAATCTTAAGACACAGATGCCAATAACCTCAAAGAAATGGAAATTTATGGGAAGTAGGTGGAGAGCAAAGAAGAATTCAAAGCGAAAATTGGAAAATTTGGAGGTTTTCAAGAAATACCAGGAAAATAAATGAAAATGGACGAAAGAACGCAAGAAACAGAAAAAAACACCTCTGTTAAAAAAGAAATAAGTTAGAGGAACAATCATAAGTTAATTCACATGTCCATAGTTAGCCAAAATCAAAAGATAAAAAACAAGAAAATAAACAGAAAGATAAAAAAGAAGAAAACATATAATTTATGAAAAACAAAAATATTTTATTACAAGATTAATTAAGTTAATTATAATAATAAATATATTTTATGACTATTCAAGTATCACAGTAACTTATATTTTACTTTAGCTCGTACTTGTTTTACCATTTTAAAAACAAAAAAATTTTTTTTTAAATCGAATATCACAATAACTGGAATTTTAAAAAATAAATTAAAATTCACAGTACGCTAAATACGATGGAGTTTGACATATAAATAAAATGATTCTGAATACAAACGAATTGGCAGTAGCAAATATTACATAATTAATAACAAAAAACATATAAACAAAAGAATAAAATTAAATGAAAACTCACCAGTAAATAAGTAAAATTTTAATATTGTTATAAAAAAGGTTTATGCCTACTACTAAGTATGTGTGTCCAGTTGCAATGATATACAAAAAACTTTTGAATTACACATTTTTATCGGTAAAGTGTAAAATAAAATGTTAAATTTGGGTATTACCTTTACAAAAATTTTTAAAACCTTAATTTTAATTAAACCATTGATTTACAATTACTAAGTTAAATATATACGGGGTGTTTTTAAATGCATGCGAAAAAATTTATTCTTATGTGATTGCCCGTATTAAATTATGTTGGATCTATGTGGGACTGCATGCAAGCCCTCATTGAGTTAGCAACGGTAAACAGTCACTCTCACATGGGTTCCTAGGCACACAGGGATAAATGGCAACTAAGTAGCCGATGAACAGGCAAGAAATGGGACCCTGGTGGAACCAAGAAGCCAGTTGGTCAGATTGCCAATTGCCGAAGCAAAACATTTATTGAAATTAATCCTTAAACAAGAACATATTGCTCAGTGGAATGCAAATAATGGCTGTAGAACATCAAAACAGCTGACCTCTCCAGAAGAGGGCTGACGCACTCTGGACGCTAACAGGACACATCGCAATAAGGGCGCACCTCTTTAAACTTAAGCTGGCGGCCGAGAAAAACTGTCGACTATGCGGAGAAGAGAAAGAGAGCAGTATACACATTCTGTGTCACTGCCCGATGCTAGCGGTGTACAGGTATCAAAGCTGGGGCCGTATGATAATGGATCTAAGCGATCTAAATGAGACAGGGCCAACAAAAATCCTGAGGTTTGCCAAAATCAGCGAACTAGAATTCTGATGCCCTGAAGATACAGCGTTAGTCACAGAGGATCAAAAGATCTAGGTGACATAGGTGCCGATACCAAAGGCCCAACCGCAAGATTGTAATGTTTTCCATAACAAAATTTCCTCAAACCACCCCCTTCCGAGATATTACAACTAAAAGGTGGTGAGTGAAACTGAGTTTTTAAATTTTTTTCTCAAATTTAAGTAAAGATAGAAACTTGTATTTTCTATGCACTCGCAAAGGACTAACCACCGGTATCTTTTTAACATTACATTATAAGGAGATGAAATTAGCACCATTTATCTTATTTAATATCAAATATTTTTTTCAAAATTTAATATTGTAAAATACAAATATTACACTTAAAATCCCTGTTTATTTAAAAACATTTCTTAATCTTAAAGTTTATTTCCTTGAACCTTGTTTTAATTTTATTTTTTTTTTCGAATCTATTGGTTCTAGAAAAAAACTTTAAGAATAAGAAATGCTTTTAATTAAACAGGGATTTTAAGGAACAAGGAAGGCGCCGGCAAGCAAACCGGGAGGAATAAGAAGTTGGATGAAGAAGTTGTAGGATGATGTAGGTTCCTGCCTCTGCTGAATGTCACCGTGCCTTGATGAGATGTTAAATCTTCGATAGCTAGCTGGCTGGTTCGTATATGTAGGCTCACAGTTTACCTGGCTTTTCCGCCGTGAATTTCGTTTATAAAATAAACCAAATATCCACACTTTTTTTCGACCATCTTTTGTAGAATTTATACAATGAGCTTACAGTTTAAAACCTCCTGTAACTTTTTTACTGGCCGATGGCTTTTAAATTAATTAATTTTATCTAATTATATTGATTTACGTTTTTACCACGTGGTGTTTTAAAGATAAGCTTGCTTGTTCGCTCTGCGAAGACGAAGGACGAAGTCCTCAAACAGAAGTGGTCAATAGTTAAGTAATAGCAGCTTTTCTATTGGTTTTGCTTGTGACTTTTATGTATAATTGGTTGCCTATAGCAAGCGCTTATCTAAGGAACCAAGTGAATAATTAGTTGCCTATAGCACACGTCTATCGGCTGTAATAATAAGCTTATTAAATCAAAAAATGAATTGAAGAAACATTCTACAGTTGAAAAATACGAAATTTTCAACAAAGGACTTTTCATTTTACAATATTAAATCTCGAAAGAAATATTTGATATTAAATAAGATAAATGATACTAATTTCATCTCTTTAGAATGTAACAGGAATGTTAAAAAGATACCGGTGGTTAGTCCTTTGCAAGTACACAGAAATTACAAGATTTCAAAATTCTATCTTTACTTAAATTGGAAAAAAAAACTAAAAACTTAATTCCACTCACCACCTTTTAGGTGTAATATCTCGTAAGTGAGTGGACTAAGGAAATTTTTTTATGGAAAAAATCCATCATTAAAGTGAAGAAACAATTCATTAAACTTGAAAAAGAAACTAAAAAATGGGTCTTAATATCAATTAAATAAAAACCAAGTACATGGGTGTCACTAGGCAAGGTCAAAATGTCACAATAGGAGAATTTAAATTTAAATACCTAGACGACACGCTAAATGCCGATAATGACATACTGGAAGAAATCAAGAATCTTTAGTGGAAATAGATGCATGTACGCGCTAAACAAAGCCTTTTAAAGCAAGAATCTGTCACGAAAATCAATGGTTCTCCTGTACAGAACGGGAATTAGACCTATCATCATGTACGGAAGTGAAACATGGACTCTGACAAAAGCGAATGAGTATAAATTACTGTGTTGCGGACGGAAGATTTTAAGAAAAATCTTTGGACCACTATTCAACCTAGAGACGCAGAGATAATATCCCATAAGAACTAATCGCGAACTAAATCAACTCTACCAAGAACCGGATATTGTACGTGAGATAAAATCCCGAAGGTTACGTTGGGCAAAGACAGTCAGATTAACGTTTAGTAAAAATAGTGTGGCAAAGTAACCCACAAATAAAAAGGCACACCGGAAGACCACGACTAAGATGGCGCGACAACATCAAAATCGACCTCGATGCGATGGGGTATGAAATAGAAACCCAACTAATGAAGAACCGAGAGGAATGGAGGCAAATAATCCGGTCAGCCAAAACCCACCAAGGGTTTAATGCTAAGGAGTAGTAGTAGTAGTATTAGAAAAGACCTATTATAATTCTATACGGGCAATCACCTGAATTTTTTTGCCTGAATTGAAAAACACCCTGTATTTCACTTATTTGTGTTCGACTACAATTTTAATACGCGTTAACAGCATCAGAGATAAAACTTACGGAGATTCTAGATATCCCAGGAACAAAACAACCGAGCATGCGAAATAAATGTCAAAATTTAAATTAACTATGATATTACTATGCATTATGCGGTAAACTTCTAATCATAAGAACAAAAGCTTAATAGACCTAATAGTTCCCGTAACTATCTCCCTAACCTCAATTTACATGTCTGTTTTCGTTTGGAACAACAGATGAACTTTCTGATAACGGTAATTAATTCAGTTTACCTTGTTTTGCATACTTAGAGTTGGCGTAAGAGAACGTCGATATCACTAGTTTGGTAAACGTCTACGTGGTCATCAGAAAGCCGGTACATTGACATTAATTTATTCATTATTGAATATTTCTTAAAAATCCCATAAATGACAGCTTTATCCCAATGTACCAAAATATTGCCAAATATTCAATTATTTAATTCAATGAACAGCGTTATTCTAAACACCTCGTAACAATAGAAAGTTTTTGGGCCACTTAAAAGAACAACTTTTGTGGTTATTGTTATTTGTGCGACTGCGCAGTAAGGGTGAAAAGGGGAGGTAAACCAAATTGGGATAACGACGAACTTTATTTTGGTATGAATTTGAATACCGAGTTTTGCGACTATTTTTTTGCCATAGACGGCTAGAACAAGAAGCATTAGTGTTTTCTAACATCCTGAGAATTGCAGCCGGAGTGACTTTAATGAATAAAGTAAAAAATAGAGAGATAAGTAAACGTTGTGGTGTGAAAGATGAGGTAACTAAAATAGATAAAGAAATGCTTAGATGGTTTAAAAATGTAGAAAGGATGGTTCAAAGAAGATTAACGAAACATATTTATAAGGCGAGTGTGAATGGGCAAGTCGGTAGAGGTCGATCTAGCCGAACATAAAACGACAAGGATACCAACAACCGACAAACATAAAGGAGAGCGCTGATGAAAGAAAAAAAAAGCAAAAGACATGTGTAGAAACCGTAGCAAGTGGAAAGAAGTGGACTCTGCCTACCCCTACACGAAAAAGGCGTAACTATATGTATGAATGTATGTAGGTTTATTTATCACATAAACATAAAGGATCTGAAAGGCTTTAGTTTAAAGTTACTTTCTAAACATGAAACACAAAAAACTCATTAATCTTTAATGATCATTAATCTTTTTTGGATAAAAATGCCTTAAAAGTACTCATTCCTTTTGCTACTACTTCTTTTTCTTCTTCCAGTGCCTATCCGTTACCGGACGTTGGCGATCATTCTGGCAATAATTAATTTATCAACTGCGCCCCTAAATAGACCCGTGGTGGAGGTTGCAAACCAAGTTCTCAGGTTTTTAAGCCATGAGATCCTTCTTGATTTGATCGTCAAATGCCTTCTTTACGCCGATAATCAAGTCATATTAGCGTTATCTGAAGAGGAGTTGCAGGCGATGGTTAATGTTATGCATGATTCACTGAAAATTAAAGGGATGAAAATAAATGTGAGCAAAACAAAAGTAATGGTTTTTGAAAGAGAAGAAAGCATGACAAACTGTGGGGTTTCGATTAAGGGAGAAAGAGTGGAACAAGTTAATGAATTTGTGTACTTGGGTTCAAAATTTACTAGAGATGGAAAGTATGACAGTGACATTGAGCGAAGGGTGTTGGCAGGAAAACAAATGAATGGGGCACTGCATAGCTTTATGAATAGCCAGAAAATGTCAAAAAAGGAACGTCTGGCGGTGCATAGAGGTGTGTTGGTTCCTACACTTATGTATGGTAGTGAATGTTGGGTTTGGCAGAAGAAGCATGAAAATAGGATTAATGCTGCGGAGATGAGTAGTCAGAGAAGTATAGCCGAAGTGACTCGGTTGGATAAAGTTAAGAATAGTGAGATAAGAAAACGCTGTGGTGTAAAAGAAGATGTGGTCACAAAGATAGATAAAGGAATGCTTAGATGGTTTGGACACGTAGAAAGGATGGATGACTTTTGACAGTACTCATGATCTCCATTTCTTTGTTAAAAATGTCGAGTACTCTTTTGTTTGTAACACACTTAATTTTTTTCTTTCAGTAAATAATATGAAATGAAAATCGAAAAAACAGGTCAATTTTATTTTCAAGGGGGACACTTTCAAGGTATTTTTAGCACTCGTGGTTTAACCCGCTAGGAGAGGTAGAATGAGAGGTAAAATCTTAATATTTATTTCTGTTATTTAAGGGTTAAAATGGTAACACCTAATTTTCGATATATATTTATTAAAAGAAGAGTCACAACAATAATGCATCTCAGTAAAGTTCTAAGCACTTCCATAAGTTTAGAACGCTGTTTTGCGGTAACTACTTATCAAAAAATAATAAGTCAGGTTACCATTGGAAAGAAAATTAATTTTTCATTAAAGTGATGTGCTACTTGAACCCCTTCCCGTTTAAGATTGTAAAGGAAACATCTACCTCTCTTGGGGGTTATACCATTAGGGCTAAAAGTATTCACTGAAAGTATCTCCTTTAGAAATAAAATTGACCTGCCTTTTTTTCGATTTCTTATATTATTTACTAGAAGAAAGATATTATTAAATTGACACCCTGTAATAGGGAGGCGTGAGTTACAGTTAAACCATATAGGGGGGCTCAAAATAAAAAGTTTCATAACCACTGGGTTACCGCTAAGCGGTATTAACTACACCTGTCTTCAACCATTACTTTTATGGAAAACGCTTTAAGTAACTGTCGTAACAATAAGAAAGGCTCTAATCATTTGTATCTGTTGGAACTTTTTAACCGGCATGGTCATTTGTAAACAAAGCCTCTGAATTGTGCAGCTTCCTTTTATAATAAGTTTCTTTTTTGATTCTTTAACGTTTAACTCCCATACTTTTATAAATTTTTGAAACTTTTTCGTGCCTTTGCTTAAAACTTCTCATCATAAAATTTGTAATGAAAACTATTATGTACATAAGCAAAGATAGTGACGAGCGATAAGAAAATAAAAAGAGAAAGCTGCAACGAGTATTTCTCTATCCGTTGGGTCGCGATTGCACATTAACGAGCATTTACATGGCTTTTTAATTTGTGATTTATTATTGCTTATTTATTGTTCGGTGTATAAAAGTAATAAAATTTTTTTATTTAAATTGACGCAAACGAGCTTAGTATGCAAAACGTAAACAACTTAATTTGAGAAACTTAGTTTGCACATGTCTTCTTCTTTGTCCATTACGTCATGATGTGTGGTGGTTGTGAATTTCTATCATTATTTAGTCTGTCAAGGACGTGACTAATAATTTTTTATCATTGTTGCCTGCTGTAAGCCTCTTTTGTTGCTGTCTCTAAGTTTAGGCCAGTTAAGTTACGAACGGTGTAGGTCTATCTCGTTGGGGATCGGCCTCGTCGTCTTTTACCAAATATCATGGGATTCTTAACATTCTGCGCCAACACCACATTTCGATTATGCGTCGATCGGCGGCCTTGATAACCTACGTACCAAAAAACTGAGAATACCAATGATTTTACTAAAGCTTTTTTTGTTTGGATCGATATGTTGCGATCTGTCCGTACTCTGGTGAGCTGGCTCATAGCTGTTTTACCCAACTGAATGCGTCTACGAATTTTAGGTTCACAATCCCCATTTAATGTTATTATTGAACCTCGATACACGATCTTTTCGACGACTTCGCAATTTGCCAACTTGTGTGGTTGTGGATCACCTTCTTGTTCTCGGTTGATAATCATGATCTTCGTTTTTTTTTGTAGTTTATTTGCAACTCATAACTTAAGCTCACAGATTCGAGTCTTTCGAGGAACATCGTCAGTTATTCCTTATTATTGACAACCAAAAGAGTGTCATCTGCATGTCTTAAATTTGAAGTTGTTTGGTCGCCCACAACAAAACCGCCGTCCAAGCACATGTACTCATATGAATATTTATAATTTGTACTGTTAGTCTAAAAATGTCAAAGGTATTATTTTGAAATCTCGAACAAACTAAATAATTGTACATTTTTTTTATTAAAAAAATTTCCTTTATATGAGTCAACAAGAAATAAGTGGATTAAATAGTTGAAGTTATCAAACAAAGCTATAAACTTTAAAACTCTGTACGTCAGTGCTCAGGAAAATAGCAACCCGTTTATGTATGTATCTTCCTCTTTTAATTCCGCTATCGCATCCACTTACACGATGCTTCCATTGCTAGCGTACTCTATTTTTACGTGTCTATGGTAACTTTATTTAAAATTGACATGGAATGGATAAAGTTAAAATAGAACAAGAATGTTAGGAATCGAACTAACTATAAAAAAAGTGAATCAGATGTAAAGCTAAATTATTTTCATATTTCCAAAGGAAACCCTTTATACAAAATATAATTTTTCAGTTATGAATAATAAAATATGGTATAAAAAATTTTAATTAATTTTTTAGTAATGTTCGTTATTTTAATTTTAAGTATGTTCGAAAATTGTACTGTTTTTTTTTTTATGAAAATAGTCGCAAAAAGGGTAGACCTATCGTGTGGGCCGCGGACGGCCCGCACTGCGACTATTAGAAGGGGAAGGGATTATAGAAAGGAAATGATTGTGGACACGCTTTTTAAAAAGTTGCAGGTCATAGTTCTCTGGAAAAACTGATTTTGGAAGCTTATTCCATTCCGTAGCAGCCCTGTAAAAGAAGGATTCTTGATGAAGATTGGTCCTTGTAGTGTCAATCTTGAGAGTAAATGGGTGAGACTGATCAGCGTGCCGTGTTCTTCGGCCGAATGTGGCCAATGGTGGTACAAGAGTTTTTATTTCTCTGGAGCATCTGCCATGGAAATATCTGTAGAGCAATGACTGGTCTGCAACTCTTCTTCTATGTTCTAGAGGGTGAAGGGTATCTGTGAGAGTTGAGCTGTTTATCAACCGAATGGCCCTTTCTGAATGAAATCTAGAAGACGAAGAGAATGCCTTGGTGCTGAACCCCAAATGTGCGAGCAATACTCCAGTAGAGGTCGGATTTGAGCCTTGTACGTCGTCAACAGTTGATCAGGAGTAAAAAACTTTCTAGCTTTTCACAGAAATCCTAGCCTCTGGCTTGCCGACTTTGCGATGTTAGCAACATGGTCATGCCAAGAAATATTAATGGACACCGTGACTCCCAATCTGTTATTGACGCGCCTCGTATGCAGACAGACACCACTATTAACCGACTGAATTTTTCTATTATTTAAATAAATAATTCCCTAAAGCGTGCAAAAACTTACATGTTGTGGTGGGAAACTCCTATCCCGAGCCATGTAGGCCTCCTGCAGCGGTCCCAGAGGTTGTTGTTGGGAGGCAGCGGTCGCATTTACCGCCCCCATTGCTGCCACCGATGCCCCGTTCCCAGTTGTCGTCTCGTATTCGGTGGAAGCAGTCACTGAATTATTTAAACCCGGAGTTTGCAAGGTCGAACCTAACTGGTAGTCGGAATCTGCAAAAAAATTATTAATTCCTGCATTATTAATTCGAAATTTTTAAGTGGCGGCGAGATGCAACAGGGGATAAGAAACCGGCTCAGGATGGGGGAGCAGAAGGGAAATGTTATATTTCCCTAATGATTAAAAATGTCACTACCAGAGGATCTGAGAAAAATGCAAAAATTATTTTTGGGGAGTAAAAGTTGGTCAAATACAAATTTATGCAAACGTATAAAAAGGTTTAAGGAATTTATTTAATAAGTATTTAAAAATGTAGTAATGTCAAAATTATTATAAATTAAAGCAATTTTTAACCATTTTTATTAACAAATTACCAATATAAATTATCTTAGGTAATAAACTAAGTTTTTTTCCATGCACATGGCAAAAAAGCCAAGGCCCCTAGCTTGATAAGAGACAAAAGAAGCTCAATTTTTAATGTTAACTTATAACTACTGTTAAAATTTTTAAATTTACATGTTAATTAAAAGCCACATAAAAAGTGCGAAAAACAAGTTACTAAATTAAAAACAAATTCCGGTTTACACTCCTTAAAATAATGACTTAAATTTTATTTGTATAGTATTAACGACTCGTTCATTTACACTTTCCTTATATATTATTATAAATCTTCCTTTATCCATCCTTTCTACGTGTCCAAACCATCAAAGCATTCCTTTATCTATCTTTGTAACCACATCTTCTTTTACACCACAACGTTCTCTTATCTCAGTTTTCTTCACTTTATCACACCGAGTCACTCTGGCTATACTTCTCAGACTACTTATCTCCACAGCATTAATTTTATTTTCATGCTTCTTCCGCCAAACCCAACATTCACTACCATACATAAGTTTAGGAAATGACATTCGTTTATGCACAGCCAGACGCTCCTATTTTGAGACTTTCTGGCTGTTCATAAAGCTATACAGTGCCCTATTCATTTGTTTTCCTGCCAATACCTTTGCTCAATGTCACTGTTATACTTTCCATGTCTCGTACACTTTGAACCCAATATACATACTCATTTACTTGTTCCACTCTTTCTTTTTTAATCAGAACTTCAGAGTTTGTCATGTTTTCTTCTCTTTCAAAAACCATTACTTTTATTTTGCTTACATTTATTTCCATTTTTTTTATTTTCAGTGCATCATGCATAACATTAACCATCGCCTGCACTTTCTCTTTAGATGACGCTAATATGACTTTTTCATCAGCGTAAAGAAGGCATTTGACGATCAAATCATTTATTTTTAATCAATACGCACTCTCCTTTAAATATTTTAAACAATCGTCTATGTATAAGTAAAACAGCCATAGCGAAGCCACACATCCCTGTCTCACATCTTTTTTGATTTTAAACCATTCCGTGTAAGCTTCGTTTATCCTGACACAAGCAGCCTTGTAAAGTTATTTCAGTGCTTGCATTAAACTATCGCTCACCCCATACATAGACAATGTCGACCAATAAAAGTCACACATTTTCACATTTTCTTTTTACTTTTTGAAAAGACCCCAACCTTTGAGTGCCCAAAACCCCCTGCCATTTATCCTACAATAAGCAAAAAATTTTACTTTTTATGTCTGACAGAATAACAAGGATTTAAAAAGTGCAGGTCATGTACAGACGCCAAATTTATCATAAGGAAAATAGCCGACAAATCAGTTAAAAATAACAAACCAGCGTTTATATGTGATCTTCAAAGACGTTTGACTCTTTATAGAAACCAAGACAACTTAAGGCAGCTACTTAAACGCCTGCCGCAAAGGCAATCTAGAGTGTAAAAGTGGGGTTCACCCTTAATTACC
This sequence comes from Agelastica alni, assembly GCA_950111635.1. Taxonomy (NCBI): domain Eukaryota; kingdom Metazoa; phylum Arthropoda; class Insecta; order Coleoptera; family Chrysomelidae; genus Agelastica; species Agelastica alni. The sequence goes on along the minus strand of OX467713.1, from coordinate 21,300,539 downwards.
TCCTTGATTGTGACGTGTGTAGGCAAGCAGAGGCTATTAACTAGATTGCCTCCTCTGAAGTACGGCAAGGGCAGCGGACCTTCCTTGCTTTCTAGATCAGCTCCAGCCGCCCTGTTACAACTCTTGTGTGTAGCGTGATCGGAGCAATTTTGACTTAGTTCTGTAGAGAAAGCCGTGCGGAGTGCTTGTTTTTCTTGTGCAGTTTGCTGAGGTAAATACGAATATTACTTTTTCATGGAAAACAAGAACAATTAAGAGATTTTTTTTCTTTTCTTCACCTGTGGCAGTTGACGGTATTTCTTCTGATGCGTTAAAAAACCAATGCTGGGGTCCCCCAGGGTTCCATCCTGTCCCCACCCTATTTCTTTTACACACCAACGACCTCTAGGAAACCACCACGAACCCCATTTACAGTTTCGCAGACGACAGCACACTCGTCTCAACTTTCACATCCCATCGATCACTTTCGGTAAATGATACAAATAGACTCAGACAGGAACAGGTTGATTCCATCAATAGAGATCTTAAAGCAATCGTCGAGTGGGGAACCAACAATCTTGTTCAGTTCAACGCCCAGAAAACACAAAACGCCACGTTTTTCAAGAAAGTAAATTCCTCAAATCACTCTATCACAATGTCCGGAAATAGCCTTGAACCAAGTCCCTCCATCTCGACATACCTCTACTGGTATTTCCATGGCAGATGAGAAATAAAACCTCTTATACCACCACTGGCCACATTCGGCCGAAGAACTCGGCACGCTGATCAGTCTTACCCATTTACTCTCAAGATTGACACTACAAGGACCAATCTCCATCAAGATTCCTTCTTTTACAGGGCTGCTACAGAATGGAACAGGCTTTCAAAATCAGTTTTTCCAGAGAACTATGACCTGCAACTGTTCAAAAAGCAGGTTCACAATAATCTCCTTTCTATAATCCCTCCCCCTCCTAATAGTTACAGTGCGGGCCGTCTGCGGCCCACACGATAGGCACACGATGGCAATGCCTTTTTTTATTTTTTGAAAGTGTTGGCACCATCATCACGGATTCGAGTGATAGCCTGTTTTGCGGTACGTTCACTGTCGCACTGAATGGCAGGTACGTGTGTAGAGACGCCTTCTAGATTACCTCGTCCGCTAGGCACCCTTAGACTTAAAAGCTAAATATGATCATTTTCACACAAAACCCAAAATTATTAACAACTTTAAAAGAACCACTACGATGTAAGTTAGAATTAGATGGTAAAATTATACAGCAGGTTATCACCTTCTACTATCTCGGTATAAATATTGCTAATGACGGTAAAGTAAGTAAGTCAACAAGTAATTAAAGCAAATAAGATCGCGGTATGTGTGAATGTCACGATATGTAGAAAAAAAGCAAAAATACACGTAGCAACAGTACGAGACAGTAAGAGACAAGGGTAGAGACAAAAAAACAAAAGGACTTTTGCAAACTACAGAAATAAAAGTTCTTTGTAAAATAACTAATAAAATACAAAAAATACGCCAGGTAAAACCAGTCAAAAAAAGTGCAAACAAAAGAAAAGAACCAACGAAACCGCTAGAGACAAATCACCGATAAGAAGAAGAAGTACGGAACGATGAAGTGATAACCTAAGATAAATAAAAGAATAAATTTAAAAGAAAAAACAGACTATTGCCTAAAATAAAGGGATAAAAAGAAAGAAAAAACAATCTTCGACACAAGTACAACGAAATTTTACAAATCACTCTTGATGGACATTTTTATTTTTTTAATTTTAACAAACCTACTGGCATTTTTGTTTACTTGGGCCTTAACTAAAATAGAAAAAACTCATTTAATCAAAAGCATCCTTAAAAATCTTAATTTATTTTTAAAATGCTTTCTTTAAGAGCTTGTCAGAAACAAACTAAAGATTACTATCTAATAATTTAATACCAAGACTTGTTGACTGCAAAATTTTTATTTCTTGTAGTATTGTTTGATGTTTTAAGAACCATTTTTGTGGCTTTTTTAAATAAACTCACTTATTTTAATTACATTGTATTGTATATTTCACTGAATGCAACTTTTTGTAAGTATCTACTTTAGAAAATAAAAAATTCAGCCTCCTTAGGTAGAAAAATACATAAAGCAGTAAAAATTTCCGCCAGAATATCGTTCTCAGGTACATGAACAAACGGTATAACCTTCAAACGCCAATTAGTGACTATCATGGAATTCAGTTATCCTGCATTTAAATGGAAATTTAAAGTTAAATTGTTCATTACATTTCACCTCAGAATACTTAAAAAGAGAACGGCGCTACACGGAGACGGCGACAAAACGAAACGAGTGGTTCGGCTCGAAAACTTTTGTGTTGAAAACAATTTTATAATCGTTGCTCGACTCTATCCTTTTTGTCTTTAAATACGGTTCGCTCAAATATGATGAAATAAATGGAGTTTTCAAAGAAGTCCGCAGCGGCGGCGCAAAGGGGGTGTAATTTTATCTTAATCTCCATTGAACATAGGATGCATTAGCGTGTCTGTTCTGTAGGTGACGTTCCAGTTTTTGGTACTTCTTACTTTCCACAGTACTGATTTTTTCACCCATGTTTATGTACGTACCATCTAGATCAGCTTTGGCTAACCCAAATGGTTTCTCTGGCTACCTCGATAAGGCTTAATAGGCCAAGCAATAGGGGTTTAATCGTGACATTATTTCATGCACAAAAGATCTGATAGGTCGAAGTGCTTGAGAGGCAGCATGGTCTTTACGACCCACCCTACAATCGTGTTGTTAATACTACCTGAAAACCGACTGTGCCATTATGTTCAGGTAAGTGAAGACATTAATTGTATCATGTTTTCGACTCTTAAATGTGGTCACCCTATTTATTATAAACATTTTAAACAAAAATAGACCTTTTTTTAGTTTTTTGTTAAAAACTCGAGTGTCTGGATCGGATAATTAAAAGCCAAGAAAACTACGGAAAAGTGGGAAATTCGACGTTTTTTTTTAAAAAATTCATATCTCCGTTGTTTATTATTTTGTAGAATTAAATCTTTGCAAAAATGTTTTAGTACTTATACACTTCACGTGTGCAAAAAACTGTCGCTGTGAATCAATTAGTTTGGGTGTAATTGTTTTTCAAAGTTTTTTAAGCGATATTTTGCAACATCGCTGGATGCGCCTGAGATATTTATACAACCCTTTATTCACATATAAAAATAAAGTTAAAACGATTTTTGCTTATTTATTGATTATAAATAAAAAATCAATTTTCTGGAATTAATTAGCACCAAAATAAAAAAAAATTATAAAGATAGCTTGCGTCATTGTTAAGATATTATAATGCAAAAATTTGAAGCCCGGCGCAGTGCGTCTCTATATCTATATATCTGTATATCTCCTTCGCTCTCTCTCCCCCCACTACTCAAGCTTTTTCGCGCGATCCGCCGTTTCGAACCGACTTTCCCAGCGTTTTTAAGGCACTTCCCATAATTTGATTTGATAACTAGTATATTCGTTTTGTTATACGGATCTCATATTTTTCAAAACCGTTTTAAAATTTTAAATCGGATTATCTCAGACTCATCCAGCGATGTTGCAAAATATCGCTTAAAAATCTTTGAATTACAATTACACCCAAACTAATTAATTCACAGCAACAGCTTTTTGCACACGTAAAGTGCATAGGTACTAGAATATTTTGGCAAAGATAAGATTTTACAAAATAATCAACAACGGAGATATGAATTTTTAAAAAAAACGTCAAATTTCCCGATTTTCCAAAGTTTTCTCGGCTTCTAATTATCCGATCTAGTCGTTCGAATGCTTGTTTTGTTTATAATTTAATTACCTACATTTTTTTTATGTATACTATTTTGATTACTTTATTATTTGTTGAGTTATTAATAAAAAACTAAAAAAAGTGCCTTTTTTTGTTTAAAACGAGAAACAATGTCCGGCGGGCAGAACAATTTAACATGACAGGCCGCGTGTCGGTCAGGTCTGATCTGGATGACCTAACTTTTTGGATTTTTGAGATGCTGTGCAGTTAAATTAAAGTTTTAAAATAAATCTTTTAACGCACATCTTACGAACACTATCTTTTCCACAACTGACGATGGCAGTAAGTTGTGCGTAAAAGATTGATTTCAAAACGTTAATTTTCTCTACGTCACTGGGTTAGCTCGTTGGGGAGAATTAAATTTCGGTAGGCATAACTGTTATATTAAATACTTTCCTGACAATGTTCAAAATAGCAAAAAACAAGGTTAAAACCATATTTATTACTTACGTTTTTTCATGAATTTAATACTCGAAGAATGTTGATGTATATTAAATCATATTTTAACTGTTGTTACTCATAAAGAAAAGATTATAATACTTCAAAATGCTGAAAGTTAAATAATAAATTATTACCTTTATTATTGGGTATTACATCAGGATTCTTGTCATCCTTGTCAAAAAGATCTTCGGATTCGGATCTTAGGGGTACCGCGACCTTTTCTTTGGTGCTGAAGAACGCTGGACGAAGTGCTCGCGATCCTTCTCGTCGAGCAGATCTGATTCTTATGGCTCCAAGAACGATCACCGTCACTAACAGAAGTGCCGTCACAATTCCAACTAAAATTCCCAAAATAGGAGCTATTTCGATGTTGTCTCTTGTCCCCAATGATAAGACTAGAAAAAATGAATTTGATCTTAAAATTTAAAAATAGAAATTTAATTAAAATACCAGTTAAACATTTTTAAAAATTAAGGAATACTTGTACGGTGATTTTGCTAAATTTTAAACTTGCACGTTTTTCCTTTGATATTTCTTTAATTTAATTTGGATTAAATTGTATTTATCATTAATAAATCACAAATGTAAATTATTGTTTTTAAATGTTCTGGGCTATTGATTTCGATAGAAACCGTTTCTCAATATTATACAGAATGTTCAAAAATCATTGTCACTTTTAATTGCGGACAAAGATAACTTTGTTATTTCAAATAGAACACCCTATATTTTTTTGGTCTGAACAATATTAAATTCTATTATCTTTCATTTCATATTTAATTTCCCTATACCTAACCTAAATAGTTTTTCAGATATCGGCTTTATCAAATAGTAGCTCTTATTTCAATGCATTTTTACTTAAGATAGCTTTAAAACGACATTTATTTAACTTGTTAAAAAAATTCTTATTACCAGTTATTGTATTTTACGTTATTCAAAACATTCACTGTATTATTACCGTCGAAAATAAAAACTTATCCCATTTAAGAGCGGATAGATATGATTTTAGTGATTGGTGAGTGTTTAGAGGATTGCCTTTTGGCGTCGAAGGTGTATGCCCATAAATATCCAGACCGGAATCATTCAAACAAGTCGGTTCTCAAACGATTGTTACATGAATTTCGTAGGACTTAAAATGTAGCTTATGAAAAGGCAAATAGACAAAACCTTATTATTGAAAATGAGGAAAATGGATTTTTTTTTATGGGATCAATCATAGAAAACCCTCAATAAGGACTGCTTTTTAAAAAGTAACGCCTCAAATATTATTAAGTGTTAAGCAGTCTTTCATAGAGAGAGTGGCTCTTTGTATTCAACAGGATGGTCGTCATTTTGAGCTTCTACTACTTTAAATTAAGTACATTTGTGTTTCATATTTTGTTGTTGTTTCAGTTAAATAATAAAAAAAAATTGTATAATGAACTACTGTCAGAATATAGAAAGTAAATATTTTTTGATGAAGTAAAGTATAACAACTGTCAATGAGAATTCTGTGAGCAAATCAAATAAATGTCGTTTCAAATTTATCTTGGTTCAAAGAATGCATTAAAATAAGAACTACTATTTGAAAAAGCCAATACCTAAAAAACTATTTAGGTTAGGTATAGGGAACTCAAATATAAAATAAAAGATAATAGAATTTAATATTGTTCAGACCAAAAAAATACAGGGTGTTCTATTTAAAATAACAAAGTTATTGTCCGAAATTATAAAAAAGTGACAATGATTTTTGAACACTCTGTATAATATTGAAAAATGGATTTTATCGATATCAATAGTCCAAAACCTCTTTTATGCTTGGTCAGAATTCGAAGTGATGATTTCTATACATGTCGATGTTATCTAGGTTTCAATTGTACGTAGCATTTTCATAAAAAAATCAATAACTCGAGAACCGTTATAGTTAGCTACATAGTACCTTTAATGAAATCGTATTATTTTTTCCTGAACTATTTAAAAGTGTAACGCAATACAGGGTGTTTCATTTAAAAAATCACAACTTTGATATGTCACACTTTTTTGAGCCTCCCTGTAGATTCCAAAATAATTTTCTTTTGCAGCCTTTATCAATATACATATAATGAAATAAGGAAATTCCCTAAAATATTATTGGTAGGTTTACAGGACGTGTCGTATGGGGTGCCCCACCCTGTATATAAAAATATCGATTTAAAACGATCTACGCCCTCTTTCGATACCCAGTCGCCATTTATCTCTATCTCTCCTTCATATATTTCTCATTTCATTATCTAAGCCTTCTCTCCAACTTCTTCTCGGTCTTCCACGTTTTCTTTGTCCCGGCGGTGTCCAATTCAATATTTGTTTCGGTAACCTATCTTCTGTCATTCTGTGTACATGACCGTATCATATCAGTTTTTTTTGTCTTATTTGAATAATAAAAAACCATATAACCATGCATATAATTGTTGCTCGGAATGTCAATAGATGTAAAAACCAAATTGATGTTGATAATTTTAATTTAAACATGAAAATTCAAATTTTAATACTAAAAGTTCTAAGTTTTCACTTCACAATTATTTTTGTTTTCATTATTAGTTAGTTATAATTTTTTTTGCTTTTTTTATATATTTTGTACTAATTATTTTTTTAACAAATTTGTTGGTTTGTTTGTTTCAACGAATTTCCCTAGTGTGGTAAGCTTGGGTCCGAGCAACAAAGACAATAACCGATCGGCGATCTGCTCCCATTTTAATAGTTAGGGAGCTGGCGAGCATTTTGGTATATGATTTGTTCATGTTTCACATTGCTCTGGATTAAGGTTCAGATCAATACACATCGATTTGGTCCAGTCAATTAAAGTCCTACGAGTTTTTGAGTTACAGCGCTTCAAAAATGTTTAAAAAAAAAGTATACCAAATCATTTGCTTATGTCTGCCCTTTGAACTGATGGTTAGAATCGTCTTAAAAACGACGAAAATCGATAAGGCAGACATCCGGGCCCTGCATTATCACGGTACGAAATTTCAAAAATGTTCGAGAAAAAAGCTCTACCAAGTCATTTGCACCCATTCGATTCATTATGACTCTCCGAATACGAAAAAAAATTGGCAGACATTTTGGTTACTGATTTTGAGCGGTACAATTTTTTAAAATTCATCGAATCAAGCGGAAAGGCGAGTTTTACGGCGGTCATTACGGCTGATTATTGTTATTATTGATAGTTTCAATATTAATATTGTTTTTATCATTTTTTAATTATACTATAACTATTTTGGAGTGTTTCGGTACAAAAATATTCAAAAAAACCTTGCAAGCTAGACTAAATTTGATAACTACATTGCCTGGGCGAATTATTCAGAAATATTCACAGGACTTTTCATTTGTGGCTTAATATTATGGTATGGCACGAGCGTTGAGTTTGAAAAAAAAAACAAATGGTCTGCCTTCGGAATGTCAGAGGCCTGGATGTCTGCCTCATCGATTTTTGTCGTTTTTAGGATGATTTTGACCATTAGTTCAAAGGGCAGACACGAGCAAATGATTTAGTACACTTTTTTTTTAAACATTTTTGAAGCGCTGTCAATTAACAACGCAGAGGCAACAAGTTGGCAGACCATTTTTCTGTGGTCCTTTACATTATTTTCAATCGAACACTCTAGGTCTGCCACGTGTGCATTTCATATACACTTTTTTAAATCATAAAAAAAATTAAAAAACTGATTACTTCAAAAGTCAGAGCCCTGGATGTCTGCTTCGTCGATTTTCGTCATTTTAAGGATGATTTTGACCAACAGTCCAAAAGGCAGACATAAGCAAATCATTTGTACCCCCTTTTTTATAACAAATTCAAAGGGCTGTCAATTGACAACGCAGCGCTACCATGATGGCAGACACGGTCCGTCATGTTGCCGTTGGCGAGATTCGGAAGGAACCGCCCCCCAGCTTATTATTATTGTAATATGTTTGTCGGAAAGTCTTTAAAAAAAATGTAAAATCTGATGTGTTTTTATTTAATATTTTGATAAATTTGTATGGTATTAAAAAAAGAATATTGGATAATTATAACCGGAAAAACGAGCTTTTAAGCCAAAATCGGTTGACGAATAACATGAGGCCACTTCAGTGAGCGCTTGTATATTGCTCTTGTGGTCAAAATTTCACATAGTGTTCTGCAATGCCCTAACGATCACTAAAACATCTCTATAATTTAAAATTACATAAATCATGTCAATATAAAATGAATGTATTAATCGTTTATTCGCTAAAATAACATATTACATTGGTTATGAACCTTCTCTCTTTCCAATTAAATTTTATAATTCACAAAATTATTATTACCTTTAGTAATTATATTACAAACCACCCAACTTTATTTAATTATTGATACTAATGAATTGATAATGGTTTATTCACGAGAACATTATATTTCCATTTGGTTACTAATCCATTGATGATTGTCCCGATTAATATCAACTGCATTTTATTATAACAAAATTGTCACTTAAATTAATTAAATACCGATTGGGATCTTAAGCGATACAATTATTTTTTTAATAACAAGCTTTTTTATTATAAATCGACAACGAAGAATTATATAACAGAAGTAAAAGAGTGCACAAAAAACATTTCTTTGCAATAGAGTTGTACTTACTTAAAACTATAAAGCTTCTGTTAATAAAAAGCTAATGTGAATTACGAAAAAAAGTAATACAAGTAATATAACAAAGTTAAATTATGTACAACGGGATTGGTCACACCAAGATCGAGGCCCTCCTCAAACACCCCTTCAAAATAAAATTGGATAGGATTCCGAAAACGACCTTGATGAGAAAAAATTATAAAACAAAAGTACCAACCAGAGAAGACTGGTTAAAGAAAATACCATTGACCAGCGCAGGAGTAAAACGATGGTACACAGACGAATCAGGGCACTAGGGACGCTAAGGGGCAGGTGTTTTTGAAACAACATGCAACCACAGGAAAAGCATACCTCTGGGAAAATACGCCTTGGTCTTCCAGGCTGAGGTCTTTGCTAACTTAGGTGTGCTACGCACCTGACAGAAAACAGAGTGACCAACAGTGAGATTGATATTCTCAAAGACAGTCGCGCGGCCATTGGCGCCCTCGTGAGTTGCACCGCAACATCATCGGTGGTGTGGGACTGCATGCAGGCCCTTACTGAGTAAGCGACTGCAAATAAAGTCATTCTTACATGGGTTCCTAGGCACACAGGGATAAATGCCTACGAGGTAGCCGATGAACTGGCAAAAAATGGGACCCTGGTGAAACCAAGAAGCCAGTCGGTCGGATTGCCAATTGCCAAAGCGAAACATGAATTGAAACTAATCCTTAAGCAAGAACATATCGCTCAGTGAAATGCAAATACTGGCTGCAGAACATCAAGACAGCTGATGAAAAAACCTCCCTAGAAGAAGGCAGACGCACTCTGGGCAATGAACCAGAGTAGGCTAAGCAGCACGCTTGGCCTTCTCACTGGCTACGTAGCACTAAGGGCGCACCACTTCAAATTTAAGCTGGCGGCTGAAAAACATGAAAAACATATTCTGTGTTGCTGCCTGATGCTGGAGGTGTACAGGTATTAAACCTGGGGCAGCATGATAATGGATCCAATTGATCTACATGAGAAAGGACCAAAAGAAATTCTGTGGTTTGCCAAAACCAGCAGACTGAAATTCAAATGCCCCGAAGACACATTGGTAGTCACAGAGAATCAAAAGATCTTAATAACATAGGTGCCTATACCAATGGCCCAACCACAAGATTGTAATGAATGTAAATCATATACTTTCTACATTCTAAGTCGGTGGCCAAACGCCGCACTGAACCTCGCCTTGCACCCAGTCTGGTATCAAAACATCGTACCCTGAAATTGGGCTTAAAGGAAAATAAATAACCAATGTCTTTGTCTTTGTTGCTTGATGGCAAAACTTTGTGCAAGGGGGGGTCCATACTACGGTACAATGTTATGTGCGGTGCGCCGTTATGGACATATCCTAAATAATGTCGTTTGGTGGAACTATTTTAGAGCACGTTGACCCTGCTTAGTATTGTTGTTAATATTTTAATGTTAATTTTGTTACAATCTGGTATATGCTTAAATAATTACACAAAACCACGACGTTCTCTGGAAACGAAAATATTCTGCTAGCTACTCACTCCGAGCAAAGTCAAGGTAGGTAAAGCCAGAGTGGACACCAGCGCACGCAGTAAATAACGTCAGATTATTAATTTTGTAATAATTTTTAAAAAATTGGTAAAAACATCCACCGCAGTTGCTGTGTAGTGAATTGCAAATATACGAGCGCAAAAAATGAATGTAAATTTTATAAATTTCCAACTGCAAAATGGAAAATAAACCAAAGAAGTAAGTAGTACCATAACCTTAATTTTTATAAGATTGAGCTGTCAAAATTTGCTTTAAAGGAGAGTTTGAGATTAATTCGGAAATCTGGACTTTATGCCGAAACATATTTTCAAAATAATCTCCTTTTGAATATTTTTTTTGCAAATTGCTGAGGAAGTAAAGTATTGCGGCATTTTTTACTTTTATTAAAAACGCAATTGCAGCACATTATTGACTCATCGAGCTTAATTTATTTAAAATAAAAAAATAAAGCTATATTAATTATTTTATCTTTAAAATTTTTATTAATTTTAATTGTTATTTATTTTTAGTGTAAGGTGTAAGGTGTTGCATGGACCGATGCTTGTCGAATAACTGGTGACTTTATCAAATAACTTCTGTTATTTCGACGATGTTCTCTCTCTCTCTCGGACGTATTCTGTAAGGACAAGATTTTTACTTTTGATGAAAGTCTGGGTTTAAAAATTCGATGGTATGACTAATTGTTGGAAATATTTTTTAATAATTATTGCCAATACTGTTTAAAGTCTTATCTACTGTGGTTATAACCTATTTTGTTTACTATAGTAAACGCTACAGCTTTTATACTGTTTTAAAATTAGTAATTATGGGTAATTTTTGCGTAATAAATTCACAGAATTGAAAATTAATTGTCACTTGGTTTGACAAGCAATAAAATTTGTTTTAATAATAAAAATTATTTTTATTGCAAATCCCCATTCATTTATATATTTAAAAACTCTGTGACAGCGTCCTTTAGTTCACCATGGCGCTGCAATCACGCACGGAGCGAATTCACATATCTTTTCGTTTTGAAGTAGTATGTGAAATCGGTAAAAGTTGTTTTAAGAATTAAGAAGAAGTTATTGCTCTGCAATGTGCAATCATTTTGTTATTGTTCTTGGATATGGGAACAATTTAGTATTGCAACTAAATATGCAACCGTTTTATTACCTCTTTTAAAAGAGTCCCCACTGCTATAAATAATATTTATTTCACCACAACGTGAAACCTCTTTGTTATTGCTTTGCAACATGCATCAATGTTAATATCTCTTAATATTAAAGAGTCTTCCCTGCTTAAAAAGTTTGTTATTGAATTGCAACCTTAACCGAGTTATTAGCTTTTATCAGAGTCCTCAGTGCTTTAAACTTTAATCGCACCACAACAACTTGTACCTTACCTTTTAATCAACTATTAGTAAAAAACTTTCTCTGCGTTGTATTCTTTGGTTCAAATTCAAATTCATCTATTACAAGTACTTTAAATCAAGAAACTTTTAAAAATAAAATATTTAAGAACAATCATTTAATATCAGCATAGATATTTACAAATTTGTAGTCACAAAACTAAGTTAAAATAAAGTTTAAAATACTTTGACATGATCAGAGTAACGCATACAATAATTATTAGCTAAAAAAACAAATTGCAAATTTCCCTTGCTGAGCTGATTTCAAAAATGTATTACATGTTAATTTAAATTGGTACAGGGTGGACAAAAACGCAAAAATTGTTTGTTATTTTTATATTGTATCTATCCCACTTTCATAAGTTATCCTAGCCGCTCAACCAAACAAAAAAAGTTTGAAATTATTTCTTGCCATTTGTTTTTTTAATTTGAAGTTAAAACCTGTCATAAATATCCAAGTACAATTCCGTAAGTAGGTTAGGTTTTATGTGAGTGGGGCGTGGTCGCCCCTCCACCACGACCCTTAGTAGGTCTATTGTGGCTCACCCCTAGAGGCTACAGTTCACCGCACAATCCAGCCCTTCTTACGAAGTTCATGGTTGTATAGGGTGAGATTTTTTTAAAATCGGTAGGTTCTAGGTTAGTGTAACCAAATATGTTGAACCTTATTCTTCCCAGGCCGGGGCATGAACATAGTATATGTTCAGCAGTTTCGTCTTCCACGCAGCAGAACCGACAGTCCGTTTGTTGGTTCAGATCTATCTTTCTGAGGTGGTATCTCAGACGACAGTGTCCCGTAAGCAGTCCTGTTAGAATACGCAGGTCATTTCTGCTCCATTCTAGGACTGTAAATGAAATAATGGCGATTGAGAATGTATTCCGTAAGTAAGAGAATTGATCATTGGTGTTGGCTATATGATGCGGACTCAACAAGAGATATGCACATTATTTTAAATATTCCGTACGCAAAAACGTAAAAAAAAACCGACTTCAAAAACTTATATGGTTTTCTCATTAATTCCACTGTAGGAACTGGACCAAATTGAAATGGTACCACGCAGGAAGCACCAGCTTTTAAATAAAGAAAGAATCAACAAAATTGGTTAACCCAGTCGAAAGTTCTAAGGTAACAAACATAAAAAAAACAGTCGAATTGAGAATCTTCTTCTTTTTTGAAGTCTGTTAAAAATGCTCCAAAACCGTGAACGTATCTTGCAATATACGGTAAGCAAAATAAAAAGAAAGTACAAAAAATTAGTATACATTAAAAATGTACAAATATTTAAAATGTAAATTTGTCGGCAGTAGACGATTCATGCTCTAAAATGTGAGGATTATCCAGGGATTTAAATAAAAATTTCAGTAATAAAGTCAAAATACCATCCTTATACAGAACATCTCATCCATGAGTTTGCTGAAGATGACTGTGATCGCAAAACTGAATTCTGCAAATACATTATAAATCAAAACGATTATAAATTAAATGAAGTTTTAATGAAGTTTTATTTTCTGATGAGGCAACGGTTTATTTAAACAGGCATGTTAACCGGCAGATTTTGCATTTTCGTCCACCCTGTACAAATTTGAATTAACTTATAATACATTTTTGGAAACTGCTCAGCAAGGAAAATCCACAAAATTAAACAAAGGGGGTGTTTTTTTTTAAAAAAACCGATGCTGACGACATGACTCATATGTTATTAACCCTGTTTGATAGAATATTTTTTTTAAAAATAGTAAATGAAAACAAAAATCAACCTTTTTCGGAGTTTTTTTAAATAACCATTTATTTTGCTAATAACAAATTTACTCGTTACTTTTGGAAGCACTGTGCATAAATATTAAACATATAAAACACTAACATCTAAAAATGATTCTTACGTAGAATCAAGTAAATACACGCAGTTTTTAAGCAGAAATTTTCTGACTCCAGAGCTGTAAGATGCAGCAGTAGAACTACTTGGTTCTATTTCAGTAGGCAAGTTATTGTAAAATAATGGTGCATAGTAGTTGAATGAAATCTTTGAAGTCTAAGAAATTTTATATTTTTGTCTGCCCTGCTCTGAGTCGTGGCTATGATTGAGACTATTTAAAATATACTGTAGTTAATTTTTGCTTGCATAAATAAGACACCCATAGATTTATCTAGAAAAAATGGTCGCTAAAAGTCTACCTAACATTCTTTCTGTAACAACACCAACTGCCCTTCTCTGTTATGCAAATATTCGGGCTGTATGAAAAGAGTGCTAATATGTAAGTTTGGCTTTTTTTTTTAAATACATAGAAAAGTACATATAGCTACTTTTAAAAAGTGTCACAGCCATTTCATCTGTATAAAAAAAGAAAATAATTGCATTTTAACGTGCAACTGCTTTGTCGACACAAACTGAATGGCCTAAAATTTAAAAAAATGTGGTATTTAACGGCATTTAAACGATAGGCTAACTAATAATAAAACATTAGCTTCGGGTTTATGATTTCCCGTTAAATGAGCTAATTTTTCGGTAATAATTGGCGTAATGAAGTATATTTTCCACAATCATAATTGGTGTAACCTGGATTATGTTGGAAATCGTCGCTGAATTCAACGATACGTTTGAACACGATATCGGTATTGATTTTTGTGTTCAGGCGTTCAGGTGGTAAATTATTCAGGATTTTTAATTATGATAAATGGATATTGGTTAAATTTTAATTTCATTACGCCATACGTATTAGAAATGTTCTGATGGATGCATTAACCAAAAAAGGCAACTATTGATGTTGCACAAGTAATTGAATTTTCTAAATAATGAAATTTCAGTCAATTTTTAAAATTTGTTTTTATAAATAGTGTTAGATCGGTACAATTTAACAAGATTTTAATTAAAACAAGTGTAAATAAATATTTATCATTCCTTAAATATACTCTGTTTTATGATGTTAACATTTTAAAGTTTATTTTTGATATCGTTGGTGCTTATTTTGTTTATTGTTCTACTCATAAAGTATTTTTTAAGAGCTTTTAAACTTAAGTAATCTTATTTTTATTTTTATTGATAATACCTACTATTTATTTCATTTTTATATCTCTTTTAACGATAACTGTGTTTCCTAAACAGTGAGGACCAAAAGTCCGTCACCCCCCGTTAACTTTTAAATGGTGACAACTTTTATCAAGTTATTACGCAAGTAAAAAAACTATTTTTTGACGTAATAATAACAGTCAAAAGTTTTAAAATGCCAGCTGGGCAACATTTTTCTTACAGAAAGGGCAGTCGAGTGATACCACATTTTAAAGATACTATCATTCTTAAATTAACCGTCGAATTTAAAAACATTTAAATGACTCGTATTCGCGTGACGCCCAATTTAATTTTCAACCCCCTGCTACGGTGATACATTCAATAATTGATTCTGAACGTACTACAAAATGTGACAGTTAATTATTGCTATGGTTCTAGACTCTGACATGTAGTTGTCAAATTATAAAATTTAATAAAAATGACAATCGTTCTTTAAACGAAAACAACTAAAGCTTTAAATCGCAATTATCCAAGGTAAAAATGTCGAAAAAGAATAAACACGACTTTAATAATACAACAAAAAATTGCAGCACATAAACAACATTAAATTCTTAAATGTTCAAAATGTTCGCTTAGCATCTTTTGGCAAATAAATACTCGATTAGAGAATGCAACCCTAACGTTCTGGAGCATTTCTGGGGTAACCTGTGCACAAACGTCAATAATAAGTTTTCCCAAAGACAGATTTGTTTTATTAACTTGAAATTTAAAGTAACCTTTATTGAAAGTAATGCAAGTGTGAGAGAACCGGTGAGCGCACTGGCCACTCCTTGGGATTGTAGAAACTTCTTCTACATGTTGGCCGAAAGCATTTATTAAAGATGCGGACGGCAACATGGTTATTACCATTAGCTCCACAAAATATAATAACTGCTTCAGTTTTTTCGTTCAAAGCAGTCTCAAACCATAGCAACAATTAACTGTCAAATTTTGTAGTACGTTCAGAATAAATTTTTAAATGTATCACTGTAGCATTGATGAAAGTAGAGAAAGCAAAAGATGTGTGTTAGAACCGTGGCAAGTGGAAGGAAGTGGTCTCTGCCTACCCCTATGGGAAAAAGGCGTGACTTTATGTATGTATGTATCACTATAACAGGGGTTAAAAACGAAATTGAGCGTCACGCGATAACGAGTTATTTAAATGTTTTTTAAATCGGCGGTTGAATTAAGAATGAAAGTATCTTTAAAATGTGGTGTCCCCTTTCCATAAAAAAAAACGACGGTTTGCACTCTGAGAGTGCCGGCAGAAGTGAATACATAAGTATTAAAGTTGTGCGCCCTGCGCCGCCTAAAGTAAACAGCCGGCGCAGGCATACATTTTCGCCGCGCCGTAGAAAGAGAGGGGGATACTCCCTCTCCTACGCCACGCCAGCTGTCTACTCTCCATCCGTCTTACGAATTTTCGATCAGGTCACGTGTCCTGACGCGAGTTTAACATTTTTTACCCATTACAAAAAAAGTGTACAACGCCGCTAAAGAAGTTTTCACTTTAAAAATTCAGAATGTTGCCCAGCTGTCATTTTAAAAACTTTAGACTGTCATTTATACGTCAAATAATAGTGCTTTTACTTGTGTAATAACACACGAAATTACACGATAAAAGCTGTTACCATTCAAAAGTCAAAAACGGCTAATATTGGTGTCAAATTCATAGTTCGATTTTAATTAAATAATGTAAATGTTTATTAATTGCTTCAACTTGAGAAATAGGATAGTTTGTAATCCGAAAAGATCCTTAAAAAGGGATAAAACTGGCTTAAAATAAAAAAAAACTAAAAGGGCCGATATTAGTGTAGAATTATTATTTTTTGGGGTTGCTGAGTGTAATAGTAACAAATTATGTAAAAGGGTATAAAATATAAAAACTAATAAAAACGCTGATATTAGTGTCGAATTTATAGTTTTCGGAGTCGCTGATTTTAATAGTAATATTCCCAAAGCAGACAAGCCAACGTTCGGGTTGATTTTAAACGGTTAGATTCTACAAAGCCAGCAGCCGAAGGCTCTTGTTTAAGGGACCGAAGATAAAATAGAACATGTTAAATAATTTCTATTTTCATTAATAACAAACTTTAAAACGTGCACAAATTAACAATACCTACGAAGTTATTCGCATTCGGGTGGACATTAAAACGAGAAGGGGATGCAATTTTGCAATAAAGCTGACCGAAGTAAAGCAAAATCGTTTGATTTTTCAAGGTATCATAAAATTATATCGGATGCAATAATAGTAAAATGTCCGATTTCGACATCTACTAAAACACGTTCACATAAAATCTGGATTTCGAGCTGTTTGTCCCTATGGAAACAGGCCAGTCCCCTGATGATTTATAAAAGATAATTAGAAATGGACGTTCCCTATCTTGATTTGTTATACGTTTAAAATTTTTGGTAACTTGGGACAATAAAGTTAAAGTTGACTATGAAATTATTGGTATCAATATTTATTAAATAATAATTTTTGTGTGTTTAATATTTAACATTCACGTTCTAGGTTATATTACATAAAATAAACTAATAAATAATAGTTCAATACTTTATAACTAGTTTATTTATTATTCAGGGTATTGTTGGAGTACAAAACTTCACTGCAAAGTTTAATTAAAAAATTATAATATATAATCAATAATAACTATTTCCTGAAAGAACTTTGTTTACAAAGTTTTAAAAAAGTGTAAAACTTTTTTAATTTAGAAATGTTAAAAATATATCTCCAGATACGTAACTGGTTTTAACCATAAATTATCAAACTTAAATAAAACTATATACCTACACAATACTAAATATAAGTACATATTCATGTAACTACATATGACAATATAGAGGGTTTTGGTGAATAAGCGCCACAAACTTCGGGTGGTGATTCTGCATAAAAAAATAATTACAGTTTGCTATATAAACGTATATCCGCAAATACTTTGAGATACGGGGTGTTAAAGTTTTTCTTAAAAACTGACGATTTATTTATTGCTCTGAAACCGGTCAAAATATGGATATGAAATTTGGTTTTAAGAGTTTTATGAGGTAGTTATTATTTTTTGACAGGCAATTAAGAATTTTATTTTCATCATTGGCATACATACGGGTAATTGTTCCAATTTTTTTAAATAAATGATGGCACCGCACTAGGATATTTTAAATTAAAAATTATGTTTAAATTTCTCGGTAAATTTGTGACACAAAATCTTTTTTTTGTATAGGGCGACGTTTTTATGCATAAAATAAAACATTTTAACGCGTATTTTATATTTCTTTAAATTATCAAGAACTATCTAATAGAATAACATTAAACCAGAACCTGTATCTTTGAAAACCAAGCATTTGCGAACATACGTTTATATAGCAAACTGTCATTATTTTTGTTATGCAGAATCACCCCCTAAAATTTGTCGCACTTATTTACTAACACCCTGTATAACTACACTTAACAACATTTATTTATAGTGTAGAGCTACGACTTGTGCCAAATCATTTCACCTAGTAAGTGTATTTTATTTGCTAAAGATTAAACCTTGCATGCTCTGGTAAATCTTATGCCAACCTTATCGAAAATAAATCTAAGAGTTTTTGTTCAGCCAAAAAATAAATTGTTTGAAATAAACTTAAATTGAATGAAGAAAATAAAACTCAAAATATGATAGTTTCTTTAAACAAAATTTACCAAAAAGGGAAAAACATTACATTTCTTGGTATCGACTTTGAAAGCTTATTATAGAAGGGAATATCGAAGAACGAAGAGGCCCGGGTAGAAGAAAGATATCCTGGCTAAAAAACTTAAGACAATGGTATGGAGTGAGCACTACCACATTGTTCCGCCGAGCTGTAGACAAGGTTCAGATAGCGCTGATGATTGCCAACGTCCGAGGAGGGCAGGGCACCTAAAGAAGAAGAAGAAAGAAGATTAACACCGCGAAATTATCTATTCTTGAAAATAGCAAACTGGGTTAAATTTTGGAAGAGAGTGTTATCGGAAGTGGATTCATTAAACTAGGCTTAGTTTTTATAAGGTATTATATGCTTAAAGGTTGCCAAAAAAATTTTTGACATATGAGTATTTATTGGTATTTATTTGTAGGCAAAGGAAAAACCTTTGTTAACTCAAAAGCAAAAAGAAACGTCTTTTTTGGGCGAAAGACAGGGTTTTGTGGACTAATGAGAACTGGAGTAAAGTTATATTTAGCGATGAGTTAAAGTTTAATATCAGTTTCGGTGATTGTAAGAAGCGTGTGATTAGAAGCAAAGCAGTGGCATTTTATAAAGTGCCTAGTTAAGTTTTGTCAAGAAATTATGGTTTGGGGATGCATTTCAGAAAAGAGTCTGGGAAAATTACTTTACATGGCACGATAAATGCGCATAAATATCAAAATATTTTAACAGAATATTTATTACCAAGCATTCAAGAGTTACATCCTAATGTAGATAATATAATTTTTCAACAAGATAGTGCATCTTTACATACTGCTAAATCCACAAAAACATGGCTTGCAGGTAACGATATTAACACCTTAGACTGGCCTTTGAGCAGCCCAGATCTCAACAAAAGTTAAGACACTACGGCATAAAATAAAACAGTGCCTTAGAACTAATTCTTAAACTATTCCTGATCTACGAATGAAACTTTAAGAAATTTTTAACTAATTTCCTGCCGAAGAATGCCAAAACCTTGCGGCCACAATACCCTTGTCTATAAAAGCCTTAGTCAAAGTTTGAGAGGATATTACAGCATATTAAATTTTCACAGTTTTTATCTTGTTTAAACTTTAAAATCTTCTTCTTCTTCTTCTTTCTTTAATGTAAGCAATTTGCTTGTTTTTCTTCGTATCCACTGCCGTTCAATTATTAAAAAGGTTGTTGCTTCATCTCTTGCGGGATCTTCCAACGCTTCGGCGCCCTAAGGGCGACTTGTCTCTAGTTATTTTGACCATTCTGTCGTCATTCATCCGGTTTATGTGTTCGTTCCACTTTCTCTTTCTTCCCAGTATCCATTTATTTACATTGTCTATTTTACATGTTCTTCTAATGTCCTCGCTTCTCTTCCTATCAAAAAGTGTTTTTCCAGCGATTCTGCGCACTATTTTCATTTCGGTGGTTTCTAATATTCTCTTTGTGTTCGATGTATCTGGTCTAGTTTCCGCTGTGTATGTTAATATAGGTCGGATGACCGCCTTGTAGATTCGGGATTTGGTCTTGATTCCGATATATTTGTTTCGGAGGATTGTATCGTTCAGATAAGCTGAGGTTCGTGCTGCTTTTGCCGCTTGGTTTTTTACTTTTGCCTCGATGTCACCGTATCCTGATATTTCTATGCCTAGGTATTTAAATTTCATCTCCTGTTGTATAATTTTATCATCCACAACCAGTTTGCATCTGATAGGTGTTTTTGAAGTAGTCATGCATTTCGTCTTTGCTGCAGATATCTTCATTTTTAAACTTTTTGCCGTTGTGTTACATTTGAATGGTAATCTCTGTAGGTTATCTTCGTTTTCTACAATCAGAACAGCATCATCGACATAGCATAGGATTTTGACGTCTTTTAGGTTACGAGTGCTTTTTATTATTTCGTCCATAACGATGTTGAACAATAAGGGGCTAAGGGAATCTCCTTGTCGAATACCACTATTAACAGTAATTTCTTCGGTAGTTGTGCCATAAATTTTGGCTTGTATTTTGTTTCTCTGGTAAATATTTTCGATGGTTTTTATGATGTTGTATGGGATTTGCCTGTTGTATAAAAGGTGTACCACGTCCTCCAGTTGTATTCGGTCAAACGCCTTTTTCAGGTCTATAAAACACATGAAGGCTGGTTTGTTATACTCGATGGATATTTCACTTATTTATCGCAGGACAAATATCGCATCAGTACAAGATCTTCCTGATCTTAATCCTTGTTGTTCATTGCCCAATGTGGTGAGTTCATTTATTTTATTTGTTATAATCTTTGTTACTAGCTTTAAAGTTGTATTTAGAAGGTTTATGATTCGGTAGTTTGCGGGTATATTTTTATCTCCTTTATTTAACAGTAAGATTGTGGTACTTAGGCGCCATTCGTCCGGAGTTTAAAAATATTGTGACAATTTTTTTTGTAATCAGTTACTCGTTCGTATAATATGATTAAATGTTTTAAATGTACTTAACGTACAAAATTAATAAAAACATTATAAAATATTTTATACATTTGTTTATTTTAATACCGTCCGTGTATACAGTGGTTAACGCTAGTACGTATCTACTTTATTATTAAAAATACACCAAAATGTGAACTAATTCTCGAAACATTCTGATTCACACTGTTGTAACACAAGATCGGCTAAAATACTGACTATTTCACGACATAGATTCAAAAGATTTAGATTTAAAATTGCGATAAAAAATTTTTGCTGTCATTATTTTTATGACATTGATAGCTATATAGTCTCTGCCGGTTCATTATGCATTTAATTTTTTAATCTTTTTATTACCTCCACTAAGGTTTTTTATCCTGATTCTCTGTATCTTTTCATTGCAGAAATCTGGATGTGTACTACTTTGTTTTTTTTTGTATTGTTCACAAATTTGATATGTTCGCTGATTTTGATTTTTAGCTAAATTTTATTAGTAAATTTGAAGTGCTAAAATATTTTATTAATAATATTCTTAACGGTCAATTTTGACTCTTAAATAATATGGTTTTGCCGTTAATGTTTTATGTACATAACATGGTTCAATTAACTACTCCACTTTACAACCTATATTTATGTTTAAAACTAAAATATTATTTAACTGAAATATGTTCTAACTTACCAGTTTGCTTTTCAGCAATATTTAAAGTAAAACCTTCGAGGGAAATTTGTTCGCTTTTTCCTTTACTGTTGGCAGCGTATACTATCATTTTTAAGGACTTTCCTGGGTCCAAGCCACTTACGATAAACACGGGAAATTTAGCAGACACATTCACTAGCATAAGTCCAGATGCAGAATCGTAAACTTCCAGAAGGAAATGTTGAGGTTGACCGCCTGAAAAGCAAAAAAAAAATATTACTGGAAAAACACAAATTTATGATAAAAAATCTACTTCAAAAAAGTTTTAATAATTCTATGTAAATGTTTTGCAATTTCTAATAACTAAAGGCACTTATGTAAATTTAATTAACTTCCAGTGGGAAGTTATAGTGATGGGTGAAACCAATTGCATTCGACGCATAATTACGTAACTTAGAACTGATTAGATTTTCAGCAAAATCGGTCACACTGTTTTTTATGGAGAATAAAAAAACTGAAAATAATGGTAAACTACCTGAATTTTGCAATTCATTAACTATACCGTTTTAAATAAAGAATTTTAAGATCTTTTGAAAAATATAGTTATTGCATGTTAGGAATATTTGTATGAAAAATATTATGACAATAGTTCATAAAAGGAGATAGTTTTAGAAAACAAAAATAGGAATTGGAGAATTTTAAACTGGTGTCAGTTTTGATGGAAAAGCAATAAAGACGCTATAACAGTGAAAAATTATTGTTGGTAATAATCAAGTATTGTTTATAAAAATTAAATATTGTTACTAACAAATAATTATTGATCATAATAATTAAAAAAAAATTGAAAATTGAAAATTGAAAATAGCCGCTTATGAAATAATGGGAAAAAGTTTGGAAGAATACGGTTGACATAAACAGAATATTGTTAATGACAATTATAATTTGTTATAAACAATTTAAAATCGTTTTTTATAATATTATTAATAATAATAATTATAACAACAAAACGTATTGTATTTTTTTATTCTTTCCTCTGGTAAGTTAGACGTGTGGACCTCTCTGGTCGCACCGAAACCACTTATATTTTTTTATTAGTTTCAGGAAGAAAAAGAGGTAATAACAGCATTAAAGCCGATATACGTTGCTCGTTTTAAAGGTAATTAATATCATTATTACATTCGACAGCACAGAAACTGACGTCAAAGAGATCGAAAAAAGAATTGTTCAGGCCAAAAAAGTTATTTAGTGCCTCAACGGCATACTATGGAGTAAGGAAATTACTAAGAAACGACAATATAATATATACGAAACAATGATAAAGAGCATCTTATAATTTGGAGCAGAGACATAGAGTGTGAGTGAAAGGCAGAAGCAAAAACTGGAGGTGGTGAAGAATGAAGCGATGAAAAGATCTTTATGTACATCCAGAAGGGACCGAATAAGGAATAAGTAAAACAACGCATGGGTGTGGAAGGATCTATAATTCAAGACGTAAATGCCAAACAACTAACATGGTATGGGCATGTACAACGAATGCCAGCATCAAGACTACCTAAACAAATTCTAGAATGGCAACCGTTGGGTCGACGAAAAAAAACGACGGGTTGCACTCTGGGAGTGCCGGCAGAAGTAAAAACTTAAGTATTAACGTTGTGCGTTTTGGATATTTTGGAATGGTTAAACGAAACAGCCGGCGCAGGCATACATTTTCGCCGCGCCGTAGAAAGAGAGGGGGATACTCCCTCTCCTACGCCACGCCAGCTGTCTACTCTCCATCCGTCTTACTAATTTTCGATCAGGTCACGTGTCCTGACGCGAGTTTAACATTTTTTACCTATTACAAAAAAAGTGTACAACGCCGCTAAAGAAGTTTTCACTTCAAAAACAAACCCAAAATAGAATGTCAGAAGACAATCCACAACGCCATAAGTGAAAAGAATTTAATTGCGGACGACTGGGAAGATGGAGATTAGGCGTCGAACAACGTCGCAAGATTTTTTAGAACCGGCTTATATATATATATATATATATATATATATATATATATATATATATATATATATATATATATATATATATATATATATATATATATAAAATAAATATCAGTAAGAAAAATATTGAAAACATATTTTTAAGTGCAATGTCCCAAATAAATTTTCACGGGAGTGATAAAAATAAATATTTTTTTTTAGCTAATGTTGATATTTTTATCTACAACAGTAAAGATAAAAAAATTTAATTGCAAGAAAACATTGTTGTTAAAACCGTCGTAAAGAATGAAAACGATATGGGCGGAGAAATTTGATCCTTCCCGAATCCAAAGAGTATTCCAGAAATTCCCGCCCTTTATTGAGAAAAAAAAACGAACAAGAGGTAAATAATTAGAAAACAAAAAGAAGTTAGAAAACTGCTGGGCAGTTACTTGATGGTGAAGTGTTGAACGATTCGGAACGAATTGGAAGGCGCCTAGGGAGAGTTTATGAGACAGAACAGAGAGAGGTGTTACAACTCTTTAGAAAGCTTTATTATGATTGTGTTTGTGCGAGAGACTACTGAAGGATGTTCATCTCCAGACACATGGAGATTTTAAGCAGGTGTTTCACAAAGGGAAATGCTGGGGGTGCCGCGGTTTGTCCAAACAAACAATTTATAGTTTTGTTATTAAGATATACTATTGCTGCGTAGTCATAGACGTTTATTTTCATATTTATTTGTGCACTTTTTTTTAAGCTTCAGGGGAACAACCTGTTAGTTTAAATTTAGTGAAATTATTTTAAATGGTAATAATTGCTATATTGTTAAAAAAAAAATGTATAATTTATTGAACAGACAAATATAAAAAATTTGTGGGTCTATAGAATGGAATGTGGGGAATGCCCAACGGCGTACGTTGGACAAACCGGTCGAAATTTCGAATCACGCTTTAAAGAACATATTTTTTTCCGATACTAAATCTGCAATATTCGAACATATTAAAAATACAAGTCATAAAATTACAATGGAATGTATACCTGCAATAAAGGAATCACAATGAATCTGTTAGAAAGTTTGGAAATCAATAAGTTTAAGAAAAACCCCAAATTCCTAACTGTAAATAATCAATTAGACCTCAACCCCTCTCTACTTCTTAATCTTTAAGGACTAGATATAAGTAGGTTTACCTGTTACGTTCATATTTACTTGACAATGACGTTATAGTAAAAACCGGTCGTATAATTTAAATACATGTTGTGGAAATTGACGAAAAGTGTTTTATTTTATCTCAGTATAGTTAAAATGAATTTCCATATAATAAATAGATCATTAATATCTCTAATTAATATTTTATTGCTTTAAAGTCAAAACTATTAGCCAAATAACATCAGAACAATCGTAAAAAAATGAAATGCATGTGATAATCGTTCATTATGTTAAATAGCACAGTAGGTACATTGGTTATAAACTTTCCATACGTACAGACATACATATAGTCACGCCTTTTTTCCGTAGGGGTAGGCAGAGACCACTTCCTTTCACTTGCCACGGTTCTAAAACACATCTTTTGCTTCTCCAACTTTCTTCAGTGCTCTCATACATGTCCATTAGTTGTTGTCTTGACCTGGCCTTTCTTTAAAACAATGTTTATCTGATCGAGGTATGTTCGCCGAGGTCGACCTTTACCGACTTGTCCATTCACACTTGCCTTATAAATTTGTTTCATCAATCTTCCTTCATCACTCCTTTCTACGTGTCCAAACAATCTAAGCATTCCTTTATCTATCTTTGTAACCACATCTTCTTTTACACTACAGCGTTCTCTGATCTCACTATTCTTTATATAATTTTATAACTTACAAACAATCCATCATTGGCAATCATCAAACTTGTCGTAAAGAGGCTGAGCAAGAGGCCCAAACTTATGGGGAGGTTATGGGTATCTTGCTGATACCAATCTGAAGCTGCCTTTTCATTACTTAAAGTATGTAACGCCGGTCGTATGGCTTCTTTTAAGATGTGGCAATATCTTTTACCATTAAAATTTTTATAAGACCAATAATTTGCTAAACTTTGTTTCATTACACCACATAACTTTTTTTATGAAGTTTTCATTAAAAACCATTCACAAAATTCTACTCTTCGAGGTAACCTATTGTAAGTGTTGCACCAAATGATATGAATATGGTTTTAATTTGTTTTTTTTTTAAATGCAATGAATTATTTTCGTCGACAAAGTAAGATCTCTTTCACAATTTCTAATGGAGGCATATGGAGAGGCCGTAAAATAACCCAAAACCTTTATTTCGTTTATATCACTGTCCACTAGTGGCTTATTTTTAATAATTTTTGTCTTTTATTAACCAAACTAACGGCAATCTTCTCACAATATTACCAGTTGCATTTGGTCGATTTGGATATATTTTTGCAAAATCACGGCAAGTCCGTTTAACAATTCTATTACACTCGCCGTAAATAACAATAAGATTTCAAAAATCATCATTAGTAAATCCTACATTTGCCATTAATTACTATAAAATACAAACTGGTAAAAAAAACTTTCAAAACAACGTAAACAATTAACGTTCTAACTATCAAATCTTTGACAGCCAATGCCTACTTTTTACTAATGTTGAAAGAATTAAGTAGTTTTATGTTTTAACTAAGATAATAAAATATCTCAAAAGTGGTTTGATTTGGGTACAGGCAATACTGATACCAAACAAATTGGATTAAAAAAATACAGCGGAAAATATAATAAAATGCAGGGTGTTCCATTTAAAGTAAGCAGCTTATAAATAATTTAAATTGTGCATGTTGTCGGCTAAGTTAAAAACACCCTGAGTAAAATATTAATGAGTTGGACATATGGAGTTAACGTTATTAGTTTATTGGTTACAATTTCAGTCACAAGCTTAGTTCTGTTATTAATGAATATATCGGTTTTTAATGTGGACTAGGATTTTTTCAAAATTTAAAAAAAAAAAAACAAAATATATCGAAAATACTTCATTTTTTGAATAGAACATTGTGCACAAATGTTGTCTAAAATTTCATGTATAATTCGAAAATAAAATGAAAAATATTAAGTTCTATTTAAAATAACAAAGTTGACGTCTACTTTCGATATAACCGGAAGTGCCACATTTGGGACATTATATTTGAACTCAGCGTCATCCAAAACCTTCAGCTTCGTAATTTCAGATTTTTAACGTAACTGAATCCGCCATTACTTTTAATCAAAACTTTTCGCGCCGCACCCTGTATATGTTATAAAAGCTACACAAAAACCAAATTTTATTTTAAATTTTTTTGTGTAACATAATTAAAATAAAAAAGGTTATTAAAGTTAGTACGAAACTTTTTTTTCTACTATAAGCCGGACAAATAGGGTGAAATCGAAATATACTTTGAATAAGGAAAATATGGATTACTATAATTTTTCCCACTTACCGTCAAATCCTTCGGTGCACTCCACCTCCAAAGACTCGTTTGTCATATTAACTATGGTACAATTATAGGGCGGATCCGGTTTCCCAGCAGGAATAATGTGAAATATACAGGGCTCCTGCTGCCTTCCTGCCAAATTGTTAGCCCAACACATAACAGTGCCGTAATCCATTTCGTTCATGGGGGTATACGTGAGTGTGGAAATAAATCTGTGCAAACCGGTCTTGTATCTGGTGATGGGAACTTCTGAAGACTCGGCGGTGTTGTTAAACAACCATTTAAAGTTATCTGGCGGGGGATAAGACTCCACTTCGCAAAGGACCTTTACTTTTTCCATTTTAGCTACACCGTAGATTCGTTTTTGTTCCGATCGACAAATTGGTTTATCTGAAATTGTTAAAATAGTCAAAGTGTAATTCTCCATTTACTCTCGTGATATTCTGATATAAGATTATTTTTTATCTACGAAAGTTGCGACAGTTAAAATTCACGTCTAATAATAACCAGCACAGACTTTAAGCTTGTATCGCATATGGGCTTAGACGATAATGAACTTAGCGACAACTTTAACCTGCAGTTTAGATTTTACCGCTAATGTTGTGGCCACCATCATAACTGATAAGGCAAATATACTAAAACAAAATAAATACAGTATCTTTGTTCTAATATTGTATTTTTTATAAATATTCAAACAAACAAATGTATTATTTCTACATTAAATGTTCATTATTTCCATAATTTGTTTAAATTATTTTATAAATATTAAAACGTTACTAAATATCTTTTTAGTAATAAACTATTTGTTATTTTTTTTTCTTAATTTCTTATAAACTATTTAATTTCAATGGTTTTGTTAAATATTTAAATATATTTTTCAAACCTGGATAAGAAACAACTCGTAACAATTATACCAACCAGAGAAAACTGGTTGAAGTAAATACCATTGACCAGCCCAGGAGCAAAACGATAGTACACTGACGGATCAGGGTACCAGTGATGCTACGGGGCAGGTGTGTTTGGAGTATTTTGCAACCACAGAAAAAGCATACCCCCGAAAAATACGCCTCGGTCTTCCAGGCCGAGGTCTATGCCATACTCAGGTGTGCTACGCGCCTAACAGATAACAGAGTGACCAACAGTGAGATTGATATTCTCACTGACAGTCGCGCGGCCATTGGGGCTCTCGTGAGTAGCACCACAACATTATCGGTGATGTGGGACTGCATGCAGGCCCTTACTGAGTAAGCGACTGCAAATAAGGTCACTTTTACATGAGCTCCTGGCTCACGGGGATAATTGGCAACGAGGTACCCAATGAACTGGCAAGAAATAGGACCCTGGTGCAACAAAGAAGCCAGTTGGTCAGATTGCTCGCTGGAATGCAAATACTGGCTGAAGAACATCAAATACAGCTGTTGAAAAAACCTCTCCAGAAGTGGGCAGACGCATTTTGGATGATAAACAGAAGTAGGCTAAGCAGCACGCTTGGCCTGCTCACTTGCCACGTCGCACTAAGGGCGCACCTCTTCAAACTTAAGCTGGCGGCTGAGAAAAACTGCTAATTATGCGGCGAAGAGGAAGAAAGCAGCATACACATTATGTGTTGCTGCCCGTTGCTAGCGGTGTACAGGTACCAAATTCTGATGTCCTGAAGACATAGCGGTAGTGACATAGGATCAAAGATCTGAGTGACATAGGTGCCTATACCAATGGACCATTCGCAAGAATGTAATGTAAATATATTTGTATTTATAATGACCTCACTTAACAGTTTTTTTATCATGAACACAGATGGGGTGTTCAAAAAATAATAAACAAATCCTAAAGGGTGGTACTTAATGTTTTTATAAACAGACCACATTTTTATGGGGATTATTAACAAATTTTATCGTTTAGGTTCTCAAATATTTTGTTTAAAGGAAAGGTACATATTGCTACATAGTTCAGCAGGCGGGGTTTATCCCTGTTCGATTGTTTGCCTTGTGGCGAGGGCGCATCGATTACAATTGGCAAACATGTTTCAAACATCGTTCTATCAAGTAAATTTCTAAAATAATTGATTTAGATTTGTATAAGATGTCGAGGTCGTAGTTTAGTTTGAAGTTAAATTTTAGTTTTAAATTTAATTTATAAAGTGTTATAGAAAGATTGTACAGAGTTTGTAAATATTCAAGTGATTTGTCAAGTAAGAATTTATTGTTTAGAGAGATTAAAATAAATTGTTAAGTTTTTTTTGTCCTAATGTTTAAAATCATTGAACTCAAGATTAAATATCGCAACAACGAATTAAAAATATTTTTAAATTATTCAGTGTTCATTAGGACGAAATCTTGTATCTTTTTAAAAGTCACAATTTCGAACTGGAAAGATACTTGTATTTTATAATAGAAAACATAAATGAAATAAAAAATTCTTGTTCAGCGTAGTTTTTCGTCCTTTGCTCGTTGAGACGAAGAAATTTAGTAAACTTGAGCATTATACTTACGTTATTATTCTTTTGCTTTTCCGATGGTTTATTTCAATAAGTAAAATACGATAACAGAACTCGACTAGATTTAAAATTTTCTTTTTTATTTTAGATTGTAATGTGTTTTTATAACTTATTATACACTAAAATGTTGTTTGTAAAATAAGAGTGGTTTAGCAAGAATCATGTAATGATAACTATCAATACATGAGCACGAGGTAAATCTTGTGCCGTTAAATAATCTTTTTAAAAACTATTTTTCTTCGACCAATAAAGATATAAAAATAAAAAATTATTTCAAACTAGTTATGTTCAAACATTTTTACAAACATAAAAAATATCAGAACCATAAATCCTTTTTTAGATATATAAATTATTATTAATAATAATAAATTTATATTCCCCAATAAATTTACTGAGTTCGTTTGTCTTGAATATTTTGGACTTCTTTTAGTTGTATCTTTCAGATTTTCGCTTGATAAAAAATAATACCGTACTATTTGGAAATTTCAGTTTAATGGTTTATATTCAATATTAATTTTAAAAGGAAATTCTTATTAGCAGAAGATGGGAGTTTATTTAAAAGTTCAATTAAACTAACGGCACATTTTTTTAAAAAGATTTAAATAAAAATATTTTTTGTAAATCAATGGTCTAAGAATTGTTTGTATAATTTTTATATAATTATTTTGATTTCGTTGGAAATTTCTCAAAAATTTTGCAATATCAAAAATTTTTAGTGGTGCAGAAGATAACTCTTTACTACTTGGCATATTTAAAGTTTTATTTTAGATGCATTGTGATTCAATATCAATTTAATAAAAAGCAATTATGTTAAAGCAACTCACTTAATGATCCCCAAGTATGTGTTTATATTAGCCGATAATTTATTTGTTAATGAAAATCCTTGATACAATGGATCACATAAATAAATCGGTAGAAGATACATACAGCCCTTATTTAAATAAGGGAAACGAATGCAGTGTTGGATAGCTGAAAGTGTTAACTATTTAAGTACTAAAACACGTGTTTGTCGCACTAGTAGTATTTTTTCTATAGAGGTTAGAAACGAACGTGTTTTTTTCTCGAAACTATAACAATGTGTGACGAAAAACATAAGCAACGGATAAATTCAAAAAACTTCGACTGAGTGCTATAAGTTGTTAAAAAAGGCCTACGGTGAGAATGCTATATATCGTATGTGTGTTTTTTCGAATGGTATAAACGATTTCTGAAAGCCGAAAGCCATCAGAGGGTAAAACTATAAACCAAACTTATTATTTGAAAGTTTTGGTAACACTGCGAGAGTGATTTCGTAAGAAACGGTCGGAGTTGTAAAAAAACAAGTCGTGGATCTTGCACCAGGACAACGCACCTTATAAAGCGCTGTCCATAAAACATTATTAAACCGCTAGTGTCACTCCAGTACTAGAACACGCGCCTTACTTGCCTGATTTAGCACCCTGCGACTTTTTCTGTTTCCGAAGATTAAGTCTGTCATAAAAGAAACCTGGTTCCAGATGGAATAGTTGAAGCGAAAATTGGCAGAGCTCCTTAATGCTCTTACAAAAGAAGACTTCCAGCATTGCTTTGACCAATGGAAAAAACAAATGAAACAGTGTGTGGTGAGGGGAGGGAAATACATTGAAAGGAAGCATTCGATTGTAAAATTATTTTTACAATAAAACTCTTATTCATAAGCAGTCTTCTAGAAGAGTTTCTATCATCATATATGCTTAATTTAATTATAAATTTCAAATCAAACGCTAAATTTTTATTTGTTTTTCTCATTCGTTTGTAATTGTAACAATTGTTTTTCAATTTCTTATGAATGATCTTAATAAACTCAATGCATATTTTTTGTGTAAAATAAATTTAAGTATTAAAAAAGTAACTTTTGGAAAATAAATTAAATCCTAACTTATTTCTGTATAAGATATTCAGCTAATGAAAACACTATTAGCATTTATAAACTTATGTATACTTGAATTAATTTATTATAAATATTTACGTAAACCAAAACTGCACCAAAATCGTATCTTGTTTGTAAACAAGTGAAAACAATTAAGCCTAAATAAATACATAAAAAGTTGTATGTTTAGCTTTAACTTATTTTAAATTTCATACAAAATTATTAAAAAAAGGTAATTATAAAATTAATGACCCCCATCTCATAGCGTGTTGGGTCAAGGGGTTAACAGAGAACAAGAGTTTGTAAGCTTGGGTTTAAAATTTACAAGAGACGAAAAATAT
Organism: Agelastica alni; assembly: GCA_950111635.1. Lineage (NCBI taxonomy): Eukaryota > Metazoa > Arthropoda > Insecta > Coleoptera > Chrysomelidae > Agelastica > Agelastica alni. The sequence goes on along the minus strand of OX467713.1, from coordinate 21,268,794 downwards.
GACTGTAACATTGAGCGGTGTGAGCAGAAAAACATAACTTAATAAGCAGCCAGAACGTGTCAAAAAAGGCACGTCTAAATGTGAATAGGAGAGTGCTGGTTCCTACTCTACACTTACGTATGGTAGTTAATGATGGGTTTGGCAAAAGAAGCATAAAAATAAAATTATTGCTGCGATGAGAAATCTGAGAATTGTATAGCCGGAGTGACTCGGTTGAATAAAATAAAGAATAGTGAGAAAGAAGATGTGGTTACAAAGGGAAATAAATAAATGCTTTGATGGTTTGCACACGTAGAAACAATGGATAAAGGAATATTGACAAAACAAAGTAAGGCGAGTATAAACGGGCAAGTTGGTATAGGTCGACCTCGGCGAACATATCTCGATCAGATCGGCATTGTTTTGAAGAAAGGCCAAGTCAAGAGTACCAAAAAGAGACGAGCATATATGGGAGCACTAATAAAAGTAGAAGAAGCAAAAAATGTGTGTATGGACCGTAGCAAGTGAAAAGAAGTGATCTCTGCCTACCCTTACCAGAAAAAGGCGAGGCTTTATGTATGTAAAATTTTATAAACATGTTAAAGTTGTAAGATATAAGAGATATTATTGTTGAAAAATTTAATTTTTTTTTAAATTTAAATGATCCCTGACTGCTTTTAAGAAAACTTTGATCCTAATCCGCACTTCTTCTCAAAATATTAGATAAGTATGGAGAAATCTACAAAGTGCTTTGTATGAGAGCACTGATGAAAGGAGAAAAAGCGAAAGATGTGTGTAAGAACCGTAGGCAAGTGAAAGAAAGTGGTCTCTGCCTATCCCTTCGGGAAAAAGGCGTGATTATATGTATGTAAAATTTCATGTAGGTAGATGTTATATTTGTTAGTTATAAAGAAATATAATTTTTTTTTAGATTTAAATGATTCCTGACTGCTTTTAAGACCCCTTTGCCTCTAAAACGCCCTTCCCCTTAAAATATTAAGAAAGTATGGAGAAATCTACAAAGTGCAGTTCCTAAGTATGGACGACAAAAGATTGGTCTGTTTACATCACTATATTTCCTTTTAAATGTAATTATTAGTACTGTAAACGAATTGACGTTTTTTTTATGAAATGGCGGTGATGTGCCTTATTGTATAGGATGATGTTTTTACAAAGTCATTTTCATGAATTGGGGAATTTTTCTAAAAAAAGCAACAATTCGGTGGCCACAACGACACACGGCACCTCGCACCCCACTTAGTATTGTACCATAGCATCCGTTATGATGAATGTATTTGCGCTTAGCCTAAACGACGCACTGACCCCTTCCTCGCACTCCTCACAATCATCGTACTCCAAAGTCGAGCTTAGTATTTTTCGACCATTGCATTAATAACCAGTTTCTTCGTCTTTGTTGTCCGAGGAGAATTATATTTGCAAAGCGGGGTCCATACTATGGTACAATACTAAGTGCGGTGAGGTATGGACATAGAGTTGGTGTTTTTAACCATACTATTATTCAATTGTGTAGCTGTTGTACACCTACACTAACTTTTCCCTAAATAATAATTAATTAATTAATTTAAAATTGTTTTTAAGTATTGAATAAATATTAAGTAAGTATGTTGTAATTAGTTGATAAATATAATCAAATAATAGATTGTACCACATTTTTAATTGTTTTAAAATATTACACAAAAACTGTAAAGAGTAGAAAAGATTAAAGTAAAGAAAAAAGACTAGAATATGGATGGGTCATAAGGGCTATTTTCTTTGGATTCTTGTTGAGGACACTTTATTCTATAGGAGATCATATACAACCCCAGACGACCTCCTACGGGATGTGGGTTATTAAATTTATAATTACCTTAAAATAAACCAGTTTAGTTAAATTTATTTATTGCACTACAAAAAATAATTAAATCGAAAAATGTAACCCGCCGTACGAAAGTAACAATTTATCATGCAATTATAAGACCCATAATGACATATGCATGTAAAACATGGACGATGACAAACCAAAATAAGAACCGACTAAAAATCGCAGAACGAAGAATTCTTGGAAGGATATATGGAGCAATCAAGGACAACGCCACGCAACAATACAGAACTAGAACTAACAGAGAAGTGCAAGAACTATATAAGCAATCAGATATAGTAAAAATAATAAAGGCAGAGAGATTGAGATGGGCCGGACATGTGAAGAGACAAGACCAACGTCTGGTGTGGGAAGAAAACCCAGTAGAAAAACGGCCGCTGGGAAGGCCAAAGATGCGGTGGAAAGATAATATTGCAGCGGACTTACGGACCCTAAATGTCCAACGACCAGAAGAGCTTATGATGGACCGCAGCAAGTGGAGGCAAATTGTAATGTCAGCGAAGACCCACCTCGGGATGTAAGCTACATAGAGAGAGAAAGAGAGTTAAATTTATTAAAAAATTGTTCTTTTTAAAAGAATGTACAATTAAACTTTAAAAAATTACATTGTAATTATGCCGTTAAATTCACATTAAAATGATTGTTGTTCGCATCAAATATTTTTTTCCAAAGAAAATACTTATTGACAAGGCATTAAATGTTTTATCGAAATCAAAGTCTTGTTCATAATTTCATTAACTTCATCCTCAAATTATCGTTTTTTTGTAAATAACTGTCGTGTTAAATCCGCTCTAAGAACCAATACCGGAATTGAGCCGACTACTATAAATCTTCGCGTTTTCGAGCAAAAAATTAATAAATCGCCGGAGAAGACCTCCTTAATGTCAGATTAAAACCACCTCTCTGCGGACTTACACATAATTTTCAGGTCGACCGTGTTGCTGTCCCCATCTCCTTCGACGTTTGACGCCACACATGAGTAATTCCCCGCTTGGCTGCGGGTCACACCTTGCAGCGCCAGCGCCAACGTGCTCATGATCACGCCGCCCTTCTGGTTGGCCTGCATCACTTGACCCTGCAAAAAAATAACATTTATCAAATAAATTGTTTTATTTGGCAAACGCGGGAATTACGGCGACATCTGAGGCATAAAGGCATGGCGCGGTCACTGGGATTGTCTTGTGTGCTGATCTTTATTAATGGCAAAGTGGACAGTTGATATAGAGGATTTTCGGCGGTTGGAAAATTCGGTGTGCTAAAAATCTCTCATGTTTCTCCGTTGATTATTGGAGATTGCGTTTTTGGGTTTCTTTCTTAATTAAAAGTGCCGAAAAGATGTTACAACATAACGATTTATATATTTATTTTTTTTATTCCCAAGAAGTTGACAAAGAAAGAAACACAAAATACAAAAGTTTATTTGCTAGCTAAATCCACATACAGGATTGCCAACCATACTTTATAATAACGTAACCTACTTTATTTTTGATGAATATACTTTATACTTTTGCATAAAAATAAAATATGCGAAAACACTTTATTTTCAATATTTATTGTGATGCGTAAAACGAAACATTAATATGGGTAACTACTGAATTATTTTTTATCGTTACTTATATGTTAAGACAGAACGTACACACGATTAAAATAATTAATAATTTAAAACAAGTTAAGCAAATTAAAGAAAATTTAAATCCAAAGAAAGCCACAGGATTTGACTTAATAACAGAAGAGATCCTAAAACAATTACCCCAGAAAGCCATAATAAAACTAACGTACCAGATAAATGGTGCTTTTAGACTGAAATATTTTTCTAGGACGTGGAAAGTTGCAGAAAAGGCAAAAAAGGCAAGCAAGGCAAAAAACCTGAAGAAGTTTCATTTTATCGACCGATCTCACTGTTACCTCAAATATCAAAATTATTCGAAAAATTTCTACTAAAAAGATTAAAGCTAATAATAGAGGAAAGGAAGCTAATACCTGAACACCAGTTTGGATTTCGTGAAAACCACTAAACGATATACCAGGTCCACTAAATAACCAACATCATAGAAAAAACGCTAGAAGAAGCAAAAGTCTGTTCTACAATCTTCCTAAATGTAGCACAGGTTTTCGACAAAGTATGGAATAAAGGACTCGAGTACAAAATGAGACATTACCTGCCAAGACAGTATTCACAACTTAGCAGTCAGAAATAGTCATGACGAAGTTACAGCTAAATTACAAAAAACCATTAACCAGATTCAAACATGAACTAAAATATGGAGAATCAAGCTTTACAATACAAAATTATTGCACATAAATTTTACTAACAAGAGAGGTCGATACGTGCCAGTTAGACTAAATAATGCTCAGGTACCTTGTATGCCAACACAGCCAAATACTTGGGTATTACATTAGATGCGGGGCTACGCTGGAAACCCCATGTCAAAAAGAAAAGAGAATAATTAGGACTCAAATTAAGAAAAATGTATTGAATACTGGAAAAAAATTCCACTCTGTCTATACACAATAAATTGCTACCATACAAGCAAATCCTAAAACCTGTTTGTACTCATGATATTGAGCTTTGGGGCTGCACCAAAAAAAGTAACACCTAGATCATGCAGCGATTTCAGAACAAGGTATTGAGGAATATCACCAATGTTCCTTCGTACTCCAGAAACAATGACCTTCATCGGGACCTGGAGATTGACACCGTTGACCAGACGATCAGCAAGTTTGCCAAGAGACATGAACAGCGACTCCTAGAACATGTGAATGTTGAGGCCATCCAGCTCCTCGACAACACCAATCAGACGAGAAGACTTGAAAGGACGAAACCCTTTGAGTTGGTTCAGTAGATAAGTGTTGGTGCAAAACGGAGTACAGTGCAGTGTTTGGTGCCTATTTGTATTAGAATCTAAGGAACTTCTATTAAGTACGACCTTTTGTTTTAAAATTATTGTAAAATAAGGTAGATTAATTTTTTTTATTAATTCAGAATGTAATTTTAAGAAAAGCCTGCTAGGCTTTCTTTAATAAAAAAGATTACTAAACAAAATGTAAGGTATCAAATCAGGACCAACAGGAGTTGGTGAAAGTCACATGCTAACTATATTTAAAAAAATAATAAATTGTATGAAAGAAAATGCTGTAACTATTCTGGTTGTCTATAATATTATGGATAATTTAAAAAAACTAATAAGTACTTTGATTATGAATAAAAAATTAGATAACAAATATTTCAAAAGTCATTACCCGAAATGGTAATCATTAATTTTTCACTTATTATTGATTTGAGTTTGTCATTTAAATAATTTATTATTTATTTTTTGTTACCACCACTTCATCTCTTACTATTTTTAAACGAATAAAAACATAAATTTAAATAAATAAACTTAATAACAAAACGCAATTTTCTCTCCAAATACTTTATTTTTTCCTATTCTAATAATTTGATACGTTTTTTTTTCAAAAAAAATTGGCAACCCTACTTACGTACATAAAAATACATTTTTTGAACAAAAACAATCAAACTTAACTTTTTTGTTTATTTTAAACATTTGCAAAAAAATTTATTTAAACAATATAATAAATTTAATTGCTAGCACATAGTTCCTAGCTTAAATTAGTTCTTTTTAACGAAATAAAGGGAATTTTAGACGAACAAACTTTCTTTCCTATCTGACGACACCAGTCATTTATTCATTGCTTCACAAACACAATTTTCGTTTGTTTATAAATTAGTTTAAAGCTGCAACTGTTGACAAAGCTTTAACAAAACTCGAGAAGTTTGTTTGCCTCTTAATTGACAAAATCGTTACAATGAACATGATGCGGCGAGCAACGTCATGTATGCACTTATAAATATTCAAACTTCAAACAGCGTGGAAAATGACGTAGTTAAGAAAGTTTTATTATATATGAGTCGTAAATATCCTGCATAAAAGTAACATTTGTACCTGAAGATTTTTGAAGTGAAAAGCAAAGATAGCACTTTCAGTTACAAGAAAATAAATCCAATCTTGTAATGATCTTCAGAATACCACTGTTTTTAATTGTTATTGTTTATGTACAATTGTTTTAATATTATCGTATAATGTTTTTAAATAATTAAGTATAATTGTTCATTGATATTTGTTATGTGTTAATGTAGAAAAATAAATACAGCTTAAAAAAATTTATTAATATAAAGTGTTACACTTGTATGGATATTCTTCTTCTTATGGTGCCGTCTTCCGTCGAAGGTTGGCGATCATCATGATTATTTGCATTTTGTTGACTGCTGATCTAAAAGATGATTTGATGAACAGTTGAACCATTCTCTCAGGTTGCGGAGCCACGACATTCGTCTTCTTCCCACGCTGCGCTTCCCTGCAATCTTTCCCTGCATCACCACTTGTAGCATTCGGTATCTCTCTCCTCTCATAGTGTGGCCCAGATATTGTAATTTTCTGATTTTTATTTCGTTATTAATTTCTGTTTCTTTTGAGAGTCTTTTTAGTACTTCTTCGTTTGTAATTCTGTCCATATAAGATATTCTCAGTATTCTCCTGTATAGCCACATCTCGAATGCTTCTATTTTTCTCATCATGACTTTTGTCAATGTGGCCGCTTCTATGCCGTATAGTAAGATGGTGAATATGTAGCATCTCAGCATACGTATTTTGAGATCGGTATTTAAATTTCTGTTACAGAAAAACTGTTTCATATTTATGAAGGCTCTGCGTGCGATTTCAATTCTTGCTTTCAGTTCGATAGCATAATCATTGTTGCTGTTTATCCATGTTCCCAAATATTTATATTTATATACCCGTTCTATTATCTGGTTGTTTACTATCAGCTGTGTGTTGTTGTTTCGGGTCTTTGTGAATACAAGGAATTTTGTTTTGCTGAGATTCATGTTTAGCCCGTATCGAATACTGACATTATGTACCTTTTGTACCATTCTTTGTAGGTCGATGGCATTTTCGGCTAGCAACATAGTGTCGTCCGCATACCTTATATTTGAAATAGGTATCCCATTAACTCGCACTCCAGCTTCTTCTTCAGCTAATGCTTTTTTCATGATCGCTTCTGAGTAGATGTTGAACAGCAAAGGGGAAAGCACGCATCCCTGTCTCACTCCGCGCCTGATCTCTATATCTTCCGTCTGTGTAATGCCTATTCTGATGTTTGCTGTTTGATTGTAGTATAAGTTTTTTATAATTCTTATGTCTTGAGTATCTATTTGTTTTTCACTTAGAATTTTTATGAGTTGGTCATGTCGTACTCTGTCAAACGCCTTTTCATAGTCTACTAGACATGCGTATACTTCTTTATTCACATCTAAGCATCGCTGTGTCAGTACGTTTACAACAAACAATGCCTTCCTTGTGCCCGTTCCATTCCGGAACCCAAACTGGAAATCACTTATCTCATTGTCCAGTTTCTTGTGTATCCGGTTGTGTATAACTTTTATAAATACTTTCAATGTGTGGCTCATTAAGCTAATAGTCCTGTGTTCGCTACATTTTTTCGCATTGTTTTTCTTTGGTATTGCTATAAATGTGGATGTTAGCCATTCTCTGGGTATAACTCCAGTTTTGTAAATCGTATTGAACAGTTCCGTAAGTATTAGTATGTGTTCTTCTTTGAGTAGTGTATGGATATTATGTTTCTACAATTGGTACTCTGTTACCCTAAATTAGCAACTGTCATGCCTGACCATAACTAGAGCTATGTTCATCACACCAACGACAGCAATGAAATTCCTCAATAGACCCATTAAGGTCACCCACTCACATGATACCTAACCTTACCTACCCCAAATTAAAAAAAAACATTTTAAATGATAGGAATTTCTGATTGGTGAGAACTTATATGTGAGTGTATTAACACGTATCAAAATTATTAAGTTTATAATAGTCCACTTTTAATATTCCTAGGACATGTTAACTACGTCAAAATAATTACATTAAAATAAACAGATGCAGAACCTGCAACACTTAATTGGTCGAAAAATTAAAAGCAAAAGTTTGAAAATATTAACACATAAAAAATCATTGATCATAATATTATAAAGTTTTTTCGGTTTTACTGGGAGACATAATTGTATTTAAATGTAACAAAACTAGAATTTATAAGCTTGAATGGCAAAAAATAAATACTTAATTATTACCATGTCAGTGAATAATAAAAAATATGTGGTCAAAAATATGCTTTTTTAATTTTATCTTGCAGGCTTAAAAATGTACAGGGTATTTAAAAAAAGTTGATCTAGGATAGGTAGAAAACTGAAAAATAATTGGGCTTTGCTTGTAAAAAATTTTCGTAACACCATCCGTATTCAAGATAAAGGGCGTTGAAGAAAAAAAATGTATACACATTTATTACGATTTTGCCGAAACTACTGTAAAAATTGTAATAAAATTTTATACGGATATGTTTTAGAGGCTGATACATCCCATTAATATGTTTTTATATTTGACTCTCATAGAGGGCGCTAGTTACACGGATCGTACCAAGTAGTATTGAACATAACTTTTTTAAGGTTAGATTTATTAATCAAAACTTCAAGTTAAACATCATTCAATTTTACACCACAAAAGTACTCTTGGTAATACTTGATACCGTGTACCGTTTTTAGAATATTTTAATTTGAAAATTATGGAGTAATAACCGATGCTGGTATAAAGTAATAAAAAAGTTATTAATTATTATTATTACAACGTCGTTCAATGGCTTTAAAAGTATGTTTACTTGGTAAGTTTCTTTTAGGAAACTTTTCTGCATAACGCGGAATAGCTGCACTAGAGTTTCCTAAACACTCGCATAAGATTAATAACATTAAAATTTGGGTACATTTTAATTCACAATTAATTACAATTAACAAGGTTTTAACAATCTAATTATTGTTGACTTATCGTCATAACCATCAGTAAATAAAAGTTTTTCATGGCAAACTTACCGAAAATCAAGTTATACTGATTATAATGGATTTTTGTGAAATGTTACAAGAAACACGACAAAAAATTTTAATTCACATGATGCAAACCAATTAATAATATTAATTAATAACTTTATACCAGCATCGGTTATTACTTAATTTTCAAATCAAAATATTTCGAAAAACGGTACACAGTATCGAGTTTTACCAAGAGTACCATTTTAGTGTAAAATTAAATAATGTTTAAGTTTACTTGAAATGTTGATTAATAAATATAACTTTAAAAAAGTTATTTTCAATACTACTTGGTAGAAACTGTGTAACTAGCGCCCTCTATAAAAAACAGATATAAAAACAAATTCATTATATATATATATATATATATATATATATTTATATATATAATCATCTTCTTAAACATATTGGCAAAAATTTCATTACAATGTTTTCCGTAGTTTCGGCAAAATCGTAATAAATGTGTATTAATTTTTTTTTCTTCAAAGCCTTTTATCTTTGAAACACCCTGTATAATTGTTAAAAAAAAATATTACGTATCAAAAAATGCTATTAATTATTTATCTAATTCTACTCAGAAAACTCGATACATTTTGAATCAAAGTTCGTAAATTGTTATTTATTATTTTCGGCAATGTTTGCCGAGAGATTAAAATACAAAGAGATTAAATAATATTTAACTAAACCGGATTTATCAAAACCGCTACTTGGTTTTAACAACATGTTTTAAATTCCTAACAGCCTTTGGTTTTAAAACCCATTTACCGAACAAATATTCCTTTGTTTTTGTCAACAAAATAATTTGGTATGCTATTGAATAGTATCACAGTGAAAGCAGCTATTAATTGATTGATTTATTAATTAACCACTACATTTTATTAAAAGAATTTTGCCTGTGATTCCTTTGAAGAAAAAATATGAAGGATTTTTTACAAATAGCTGAAGAATACTATATCAGTGTTATTTTAACTCAAAATGCGCGTACCATATTTTTAATATTGGGACATTGTATGGCAGTAGTCCAAAGAAGTTAAACAATAATAGCAAACCGTTAAGTGTTGTTAACGCATACAGCAAGTATTATATTATATTGATATTCCCAATTGATATGTATGTAACAGATCAGTTGAACATTCCTAGAATATTGGGGAGATATTCACTCAAAATCAGTTTGTTTAATAACTTGTACCTGATCTAACTTGCAACAAGTGGAATCACATTCGCACTTTAACAAGTTGTTATGATGCAGACTGCATATATTTGTGTTTCTATTAAACCCAAAGACATTTGTGCATTAAATTTCTATTTTGTCACCACTATTAAATACATAATATGGGGTAGTTTGGATAATTTTTTTATAGTACTGATTTGGGATGCAAGTATATTTGTTAAATAGCAATGAATTGGTGAATTGTTTGGTTGCTTACATTATTTTAATAAAATAAACAAAAATAAAGAAAACGTACCTAATCAGAATTAATTATTTTCTTATCATTTTAAAACAAACTTTTGAAACAAATTAACGCAAAAATATGAAATTATTAAAAAACTAATTTTTTTTATGTTCGTTTTTGCAATTTATCGAGTATATGAATGGCAGGCTATGCATGTTTTATCTCATTGTTAATGACGGCTATCAAAACAAGTCGTTTAAGGATGTGTATAACATTAATGAATTTTTAGATAGCTGCCTGAATTTAAAATATTTTATAGAGTAAATGATTCTGCATAGATAAAGATAAAGAAATAAAATTTTTTAGACTTTTCCAGTTTTTCGCTTACGACTTGAAAACAGTCAATGTTTTGTAAATTCCCGTACCATAGTTAATTAAAAAGGACAACATTTCGCGGCTATTAAAAAAAAATAAAAAAGTTGTGTTGCGGCTCAATTTTTTATGGGGATCTAAAAAACAGCAAATTTTTAGAATTTTGCCAATCTAATTAAAAAGATTATTTATAAAATAAAACAATATTTTATAGATTTTATGTATCAAAATAGTTTGTTTATCACCGTAGTTTTATTTTTAACCCAAAAAAATGTAAGATTAACTTCATTAAATTAAATAAACATCTTTATTTTTAATTGACATTATTTTAATGTAAATCCTGTACATAACGGGGATACACACTGTGACAACAAATAGTTACTGCTCCTATTGATAATACAGTAAAGATAATCTATAAAATATCTTATTTGTTAAGTTCCCAACCAAAAAAATAATACCTAAAAATCATAATGTTGATGGCCTAAAATTAATACTTGTTCCATATAAAAAAGCTAGTAATTTATAATATTTATGATCATTTATTTACTTTCCTTAATACAAACAAAAAGAAAATTGCATCAAAAGACAAACACCATTACAGTTAAACAAATAATAGAAAAGCACGGCTTTCATTGCTTATTTTTCCAACAAAATTAAAATTGGCGTTTAAATAAAGGATTGTTTTCATAAATGGCTTTTATTGATAACACAGTTAAGATAATCTGTAAAATATTTAATTTGTTAATACCCCAACCAAAAAAATAATACCTAAAAATCATAATGTTGATGGCCTAAAATTAATTATTGTTCCATATAAAGAAGTAAGTCATTTATTATATTTATGATTAAAGTGTTGAAAAAATAAATTATCTATAATACATTTATCCTAACACTTATGTTACTTTCCTCAATACATAAAAAGAAAATTACGTCAAAAGACAAACACGATTAAAGTTAAACAAATAAAACAATAGCACGGCTTTCATTGTTTATTTTTCCAATAAAATTAGAAAATGGCGTTTAAATGAAACATTGTTTTAATAAATGACTCCTAATGCTCACATGGTAAAGATAATCTATAAAATACTTAATTTGTTAATACCCCAACCAAAAATAAAACCTAAAAATCATAATATTAATGGCATAAAATTAATTCTTGTTTCATGTAAAAAAGTTATTTATTTATTACATTTATGATTAAAGTGTAAAGAAAATAAATTATCCATAATAGGTACATTTATCGAAACATTTATGTTACTTTCCTTAATACATACAAGGAGAAAATTGCGTCAAAGGACAAACACTCTTACAGTTAAACAAAATAAACAATAGCACAGCTTTTATTGCTTATTTTGCCAATAAAAATAAAAATTGGCGTTTAAATGAAACATTGTTTTAATAAATGGCTCCTATTAATAACACGGTAAAGGTAATTTAAAAAATATCTAATAAGTTAATACCCTAACCAAAAAAATAATACCTCAAAATCATAATGTTGATGGCCTTAAATTAATTCTTGTTTCATGTAAAGAAGTTAGTCATTTATTATATTGATGATAAAAGTGTTAAGAAAATAAATTATCTATAATACATTTATCGAAACACTTATGTTACTTTCCTTAATACATACAAGGAGAAAATTGCGTCAAAAGACAAACACCATTACAGTTAAACAAATAAAACAAAAGCACGGCTTTTATTGCTTATTTTTCCAATAAAATTAGAAATTGGCGTTTAAATGAAACATTGTTTTAATAAATGGCTCCTAATGCTCGACAGCTCTTGGGTGCCCCACTATAAACAGTCGTATATTTGCTATGTTTTAGAGAAAATAAAGGAACGTTAAGGATCTCTAAAAAGGATGTCTTCGGTTCAATAAAACGCAGGCATGTCCATTCGGGATATACTGCTTTAACAAAAATCGAATTACAATGGCGTGCCGTTTTCGTGTTTGTGACTTAAATTGTTTGTTACTTTCTATTTTTTATAAGATTATAAAATCTTTTCTTACGAGAATGCGTAAGAAATAATTTTCGCGCGCATTTGCGTACGTAAAATTACACGCCGTGCGGAAAAGTAAAATTACTAAAAAATCACATTGGTAGTGACAATTTATATTTATTTTAATAGCTGTAGACCATTATATGCAATGTTTAATCGCAATTCCGATATTTGTATTTCAGCTGAAAACCAATATTTTTTAAGTTCCCTGGCGAACCTTGGCTAACCATAACAAGGTCACTTTGTCGTGGGTGCCAGTGCATAAAGGTATTTCTGGTAACAAAGAAGCAAACAAACTAGCTAGGCGGGGCTCTGGAACACCATTTATTGGACCATAACCAATAATAGGAATACCCAGGGCCAGCGCTAAAGCAGCGATCAATGGCTGGATCCACTCTCAGCATCAGCTGAAGTGGGCACAGCCAGAGGGAGCTAGGCACAGCAAGTAAGCTGAAAGAACCCTTACCTTTTGAGGAAACATCTGCATAATATAGGCCTGTCTGACACAGAACCTATATAGTGATCCATCTGGGGCAATAGCAGTACATGAGCTTCTACTCCTTACCAGTAGAAGGCTATGTTATAATACCTACTTTCAAAAAGATTTTTTTCGAGCCAAATCTCTGAGCTTTTTTAAAATTTTACCCACAACTACTAGGAACCTTTCCTGTCAAAGAAATTAGTTTTAGTAAACAGTGATTTTTTTTGAGTAATGTACGTGAAATTTGGTTAAAAGATAATTGATAATCTCATCGATACGTCTGTACATATTTTTGTATCCGTTGCGTTAGTGTTTAATATTGTTTTTATTTTCGAAAAAAAAAACAAACAGTACTAACAATAATTGCAATGTGACGTGTTCGGTAATATTGCCGCTTCTGAAATAGGCTTGGTTAAGAAACAATCGTAAGGAATTCTTGATGTCTCATAGGAAGCCTTAATATCGCCGGATGAATGTATCCATTTCTCTATGTCAAGTGTTCTCTATACAAGTTGGTATGCACGAGTTAGTCCTTACCCCTTTCTCCTTCTATTTCACGGTCCTTAACTTCCGCTCGCCTTTATCCCTGGAATTCCAGCAACTCTAGACACGTCCAGACGACATTCGGCTGTAATTACGAAATGCTGTTGTATGTTTCCTCTTTCGTGGATAAAATAAACAACGGACATCTTCTTGCTTTACCGCCGTTCATTCAACACTTTTCCTTGGCAAGTTTATCGCCTGTGTAAAAGTGCATATTTCCCGTTTCATTTAAAACCTATTAGTCTAGTAAGGGGGAGTTCAATATGAAGAACCGGAACATTAACCAAAACTTCTCCATTTTCAGCGGGAAAACAATTTATTCTTCTAATGAAAGGATTTTTAATTTTTGTTAAAATTCACGTTTTATTTTGTCGATAAGTGAAGAAAAGTTAAATCGCTGAGTTCGTAATACACTACCTACTCTCTTATATTTTTTGGCCCATTTGCCTTTGGTTGTACTGTTAATACTACCAAATGATTTTCAGGGTTTAAAGAGGTGAAAAATTTGTTATTTGAAAAACAAACATTAAAATTAATAAAAAAATTCATCGAAAACTCAATAACGTTAACATTCATATAAAATGTTTGTTATTGTTGTATATTATAAGAGAATCAAAAGACCAATTTTGATTTTTAAGTAATGCTTCTTCAGCGACCTTCACTGTGCACCTACGCCACTAAGATTTAGAATGTATCCACATGAATATATTAATGATGCATTATCGCACACGTATAATCCCACGTTTTATCTACGACTGCCTTAAAAGAAAAAAATCTTTGGTCTTAGTAATAGTTGTAATAATTACGCTTTAAAAGTAACAACACAACCAGGATTAGCTTCTTCAGGAATATACGTGTCGAGTTGTGAAAATTAATATTTACAACAAATAGCTTAATCACAGTTTCAAATGTTTCTAATTCTCTTTGTAAGTTTTTATTCAAATAAAACGTTTATAATTTCTTTTTTTTATGAATGGACCAAAATGAGTGAAGTAATAGCTTTAAAATTAAGAAATCGTAGTTAAAAAAAAATTAAGTAATCATTACCAATTTTAAAGAAGTTTATTATTTGTATAACTTAGGCTATTCATTGAAATTAATAAAAGCCAACCGGTAAGGAATCTGTACAATTATTAAGTAATTGGAGCCTGATTAAAAAAATTAATATAAAAGATAACGGTCTATCTTGTAAAATTTTGTCATGAATTATTTGAAAGTTTATTTAAACTTTCTTCATAAAATATACATTACTACCCGAAGTGAACACAAAAACGACAAGATACACTTACATGATAAAGTGGCGGTGTTTTAGAATATCGTATTATTTATTTTAATGCGGCACATTATTAAATGGTGTAAGTTGACTTGGGTACGTTTTAAATGTGAATCGCATATTACAAAATCCAATTCATGAATTTAGATTATTCACAAAAGCATATTTAAATAGAGTTGAATGTACAACTGGAAATGAGCAAATTTAAATTCATTTTATTTTTTAAGAACCGATTTCAATTAAAATTTAGGGAATTACAACAAACTTTTCAGTGATTAAAACTAAGTGGACCGCCTAAAAGAATCGCCTTTAACCCAAGACAAGTTTCTGGCCAAGTTATACACTTGTATTTCTTGCAAACAGACAACAGAAAATAATGTGACAAGTTTCTCGCTTTTAATGTTTCAGATTGCGGCTCTGCCGAAATTAGAGTTGGAGAAACTTCCTTACGTCCCGAAACTTCGTTTATTAATTGTAGTTTCTTGTCTGTCTGAAATGAGCTGGTGGTTTCCAAAAAAAAAGCTTGGTTGTTTGTTAACGGTCTTATTGAAAAATGCTACAAGAAATATAGATACTATTTTGTATCTTGTAGTAAAATCAGTCCTGAAATTTATTTATAACAACCTAAAATATCATTTCTTTCTAATAACTTAGGATAATATATTGAATCTTAAGGTCTTACTTGGCTAGTTTGAATATAATAATTAATATTAAGTACCTACCAAAACAGTCATGAAAGAACCCTATGTTCGATGGCTAATATTTTATGTTGTTATAAATAAATTTCAGGACTGACCATTGAACTTGTCACCCATTTAAATCTCACTTCTTTTGTCGTTAAGGACAACAACCAAGGCGTATATCATAGTATTAAACTTGGCTCTTATTTCACATTTATGTTTTTGATGGGAATAAGGTATTTGCGAACTATATTTTAAAATTGTTTGGCATATCAAAACGAAGACAGATAATTTTTTTGGTAAATGTAATAGTTAACTGACGAGAAAATTAATGTCACTGTTCCAAAAGCGTGACATTAATTTTCTCGTCAGTAATTTTATTCTTATGTTAATAATTATGTTTTACTTTTTAGTTAAATTAACGTTAAAAGAGTGTTTTTTAGTTTTTTTAAACTACAATTTATTATCATATAACCTCAACACAGGGTTGTACAGACACGTGAAAATTTTGTGAAAACGCATCTGTTATTTGTGTTAGATCATACGTGAATATTGTTTTATTATTACAATTAAGTTTTGAAAAATGTAAACTGCAGCAAATGTGTGGAAAAGATTTAAAAAGTAAGTTGATAAAATGGTAAACCTTGACGCAAGTATTTACTTTTTACGTTCGTTTATTGTACACGTGATTTGAGTGTTTACTATTTAAATTATAGCGAGACAATAGTGAAATCATGTGTTCAGAGTCCAAAAGAGTATGGAAAGCGCAAACGTCAGAGTGCAAATAAAATACCGAAAACCAATGCTCAACACCAACAATAATTCCGGCAGTATCAAAAAAAGATACAAAAAAGTGAAGCGTTGAATTCGAATCTCGACAGGTATTATACATCTTTTGTATAAGAATCAGTAAAGCTATTTGTAATTCTTAGCTTTTTTATTTTCAAAAAAGCCATGGATAACTGCTTTAACGCTGCTTGTTTTTCATGGGTGTTGAATCTTTGTGGAAATTCTTCACTGGCCATTATTTACTTTATTTGTAGACTGACGAAAACACAAGCTTTAATTTTAGCTACTAAAAATTCAGAAACAAATCCTTATATATTAAAAAGCATCAGAATCTTGACTAAGAGCTTTTAAAAATTGTTTTATGAGACATAATTTTTTATGCAACGGAGGTATTAAAATATCATCTGGCACCACAATTGGTTTATACTTGACATTCTGTTTTCATATCTAAAATTTAGATAGCTTAGGCTATGGATGATGTTGGTAGTAAATTGCGTATGCTTTATTATCCCACAAGTAAAGATAGTACGGATATTTAATTGCTATTTTAAGAATATTTTAACATATTATGCAATGTCGTTCGATCCTATTTTGGAACCCAATTTCCAGTCTATGCAAGACAACGCTTGACCTCACATAGCTGGGGAGGTACTTTATTATCCTAATTAAGTTGGTATACTAGTTATGCAGTGGCCACAAAAAAGTCCAGATCTGAAACCGATCGAGCATTTTTGGGAACAAATGTCTCAAGATGTCATCCAAAATTTAAATAGAAGCATGCTTAGACACATAATTAATGTGATACGAAGTAAAAGAAACACACGTGCTTCTTTTTTTTTATTAAATTTTAACAATCATTTTAATTCCAGTGTTATTTTTTAAGAGTAATATTAAAGCTAATTTACTTTTAAAGTATTTACATACGTTTTTTCTAACTTGTAATGTAACCAATGTCTATAAAAAACTATTGGTACGATATTTACTTCTTGGGTTCGATATTCACTTTATAATTACTGCAAATACTTGAATTCAAGCTAACTTCAACATAAACTTTTAAAAACTAAACTCTTCGCGATCGCTGTCCTTTTTATATTTCCAAATAATCATCGTTGTAAAAGAATCGCCACTATTCGACTTTTTTGTAGAGAGTGCCAGAATGATCCTTTTACCATTAAGGAACCGCTAGACGCGGTATTCTAAAATTTTGCAGTCCCATCTTTTGTCACGCCGGCATAATAAAGCAGTCCCCCTAATTGTGATCGACTCGCTGACGCTGACAGACAACAGGGCCGGTGCGTTACACTATTACAATTAATTTATTATAGCAATTTGTATGATTTAATGTTGTTGCGTTAATTTTATCCGGGAGTGTATTATTTTTTTAACGAATCTCTGTTTTAAAAACAGTATTAAATAAAAAATCCAAAATTAAATTTCGCTTTTTACGAAAGTTGATTGCCTCTTTTGCCAAATGAAAGAATAAGTGAGATAGTTATTTCTACGATAAGAAAGCTCGCCTGCAGCAATTCAAGCTGATAGAGTTTTCAACTTTCCAAACTTCAGAGACAACAAACATAAAACTTTCAACTTCTTATATTTCTCCAAAAAGTGCCGGAACTATATCAGAAGTTCAATAATATGGGGAGAAAGAATATTGCAAAGATCCATACTTTTCATTTTAATTTCGAGTATTTTCTGTTTTATATTAACTTTCTTAGATCGCTCTGCAGTCGAAATGCTAAATTTCCACATCAATTTAAGTTTTATATTTTTAGTTTGAAATGAAGATTATACCAAAGCATAAAAGGTACAAATGCCAAGTTTTTAACTTATTTTAAACAAAAAAAAAAAAATTAAACTAAAATCTGAGTATTGACATATTGTGTTAATTAAATTTTTTAAATTTCTTTTATATTTACCTATAATCTTTCGATAATCACATCTTTTTGGTTTATCTTTTAGTTGTTTTATTTCTGACATTTCTAGGTGGTAAACTTTTACATACATACATATATAGTCACGCCTATTTTCAGTAGGGGCAGGCAGAGACTACTTGCTTTCACTTGCTACAGCTCTTACACACATCTTTTGCTTTCTCTACTTTTATCAGTGCTCTTATACATGCTCGTCGGTTGTTGGTACTCTTGACCTGGCCTTTTTTTAAAACAATGTTGATCTGATCGAGATATGTTCGCCAAGGTCGACCTCTACTGACTTTTCCATTCACACTCGGCTTATAAATTTGTATTATCAATCTTCCTTCATCCATCCTTTCTGCGTGTCCAAACCATCTACGCATTCCTTTATCTATCTTTATAACCACGTCTTTTTTTACACCACAGCGTTCTCTTATCTCACTATTCTTTACTTTATCCAACCGAGTCACTCCGGCTATACTTCTTAGACTACCCATCTCCACAGCATTAATCCTATTTTCATGCTTTTTCTTTCAAATCCAACATTAACTACCATACATAAGTGTAGGAACCAACACTCCTTTATGCAATGCCAGACGTTTTTTTTTGACTCTTTATGGTTGTTCATAAAGATATGCAGTGCTCCATTTATTTGTTTTCCTGCCAACACCCTTTGCTTAACGTCACTGTCATGCTTTTTATCTCTCGTAAACTTTTAACCCAAGTATACAAACTCATTTACTTGTTCAACTCTTTCTCCCTTAATTAGAACCTTACAGTTTGTCATGCTTTCTTTACTTTTAAAAACCATTACTTTCGTTTTGCTTACATTTATTTTTATCCCTTTGATTTTCAGGGCATCATGCATAACATTAACCCTCGCCTGCATCTCCTCTTCAGATGACGCTAATATGACTTGATTATCGGCGTAAAGATCAAATCATTCATTTTCAATCCATACGCACTCTCTTTCAAATCCTTTAAACAATTGTCTATGTATAAGTTAAACAGTCATGGCGAAGCCACACGTCCCTGTCTCACACCTTCTTCGATGTTAAACTTGTCCGTGTAAGCTCTATTTATTCTCACACAAGCAGTGGAATCCTCGTAAAGTGATTTTAGTGCTCGTATTAAACAAGAGGTCGAATTTGCGTTCACTGGACCAAAACCGGTTTTTGGAGTCACTACAAGTGCCGCAAAAACAACCATTTCGGACTGGGCGAAGAGGAAAATACTCACGTACTGGCTCGATATACCAGGGTTAACTCACTTGGAGGATTTTCTACCTAAACCCTCGAGAAACACAACCAAGCAGTTCCTAGAATGGAGCAGAAATGACCTGCATATTCTAACGGGACTCCTTACAGGACACTGTCGTCTAAGATACCACCTCAAAAATATAAATCTGAACCAACAAACAGACTGTCGGTTTTGCTGCGTGGAAGACGAAACTGCTGAACATATACTATGTTTTTGCCCCGGCCTGGGAAGAATAAGGTTCAACAAATTTGGTTACACCAACCTAGAACCTACTGATTTTAAAAAAATCTCACCCTATACAACCATGAACTTTGTGAGAACGGCAGAATTGTGCGGTGAATTGCAACCTTTAGGGGTGAGCCACAATTGACCTACTAATGGTCGCAGTGGAGGGGCGACCACGCCCCACTCACATGATACCCAACCTAACCTAAAGCTCTGTTTATTCTGACACAAGCAGTGGAATCTTCGTAAAGTGATTTAAGTACTCGTATTTTAAACTACCGCTCAACCCATACATAGACAATATCGACCACAATTCACTCCTCACCATTATGTCATAGGCCTTTTTCTATAAAAGCGCAATAGACCTTCTGACTTCTACACAATCGGAATACCAACTTAAAGCTTTAAACAAATGATTGGGAATAACTAATTGGGTGTTACAAACCAGTGAGTTGCGAAAAATTGAGAATAATCTTAAGTCGATAGCCAGAAAATAAATAGTTTAAATTTTAAAATAATTGAGCTATGTTCTTTGGAGATTTCTAAGTAGTTTTTTAAATTTTTTAACCATATAAGTAAAATTGCTATTGTGTGAAAGTAATTAAATTGTTGATCTTTATTTATATTTTAAACAGAATCAGATCAACAGTTGACCAAATTTTTACCCTAAGACAATTGCTGAAAAAATTCTGGTCGTTTAACCGGGATGTCCACCATCTTTTCGTAGACTTCAAACGTCTTTTTTTTTTGTTTTGTTTTAAACCTTGCATGCTGGTTTTTAAATGAATTTTTGACAAAAAATAAATATAATCTCCGACCACAAAAATCACTACATACCAACTTTAAATCGAATCGGACTATAATCACAAAACTCGTCCGATATCTTAAAGCCGCAATCTTAAATTTATAAATCTTGATAGAATTCATGATCGCTGACCTCAAAAACCCCCACATACTAATTTTGAATCAAATCGGACCATAAACACAAAACTCGTCTACCATATTGGAGCCGCCATTTTGTTTTTGTCTCTAACAAAATAGTCCACAATGCATTTTTACCGGATTTATAAGTTAATCGGACGACTAGATATGGGTAAAAATTCAGTCGCAAGATTTGACCCGAACATACGCATACATAGGTACATTGCAAGTTAAATCAAAGCTTTTAATTATTAGATAATTAGAGATTCTGTCAATATTCCTTAGGTGCTGTTTAAAATGTATTTGTCTTGTCTGTGTATTACTTTATTTTTGACCATAAAATAAAATAAAATTGGGAAACAATATTATATTCATAAACATTTGTATTTTCTTTTTTTTTTTAATAAAATGAAGATAATAATTTTTACTCTAAATTTTGGTCAGGAAATATCTCTTCTTATTATTTGACTTGTGTGAAATCCAGCAAAGTTAAATTAATTTGTATTCTCCATTTTCCTTAAATTATATATAGTAAAATAATGTAGGTACACTTAAACCGAACAATTCAAAACATTCTTGTAGTTCCACAGTTCAGAATAAATATACTGTTAAAACATAAAGCAAAACCGCTAAAATAATGCAAATACCTTCGTTCATTGCGCAAAACTATAACTAAATTCTTTCTTTTTATACTCGAATCAACTTTACCACCGAAGATGAGTTTGTTTGGAAGTACACAACAAAGCAGCCAGCGAACAATGGCGCCGGGGCATTCGCATCCTAGTTACATGATGTGGTGGTATCCCACTTTTGCCCTATCCCGCTTTCCCCTTTAAACAAACTGATTTCTGTAAGTTTGATATGACGCGGGTTATGTCCGATTAACTTATCTGTGGACCACAGACAGTTTAAATTATATCGGTCTGTCTTCGTTTGCAGACATCGAAAAATAAATTTTAACGTTAGCCACGATTAACTTCGTTAACAAGGTCTACGAGATAAAATAGTCAAATCATTTTTGCAAAATTGAAAAAAAATTATGTTTTTTACTTTATATATATATAGTATTTAATTTAGGTGATTGCTCAACATTTTCTAAAAAATTTTAATCTTTACTTTGCGAAAATAAGTTTTTTTTTAACTGGTATGAAAAAAATATACTTAAAGACTCAATTATAGGTACGGCTGAAGTTTTCATTATCCTAAAGCAAGCTGTACGTATTGTAGCAAATCTTAAAGTTGGTGAATCATGCAGAACATATTTCCGAAAACACAATTTGTTAACACTACTTGCTGGCATTCTTGGGATGAAAGTATTTGTTTTGTTTATGAAAAGAAACATTTCTTCGATAATGCTATGACACAACACCAGCTTAATATTAGTAATAAAGACAATTTGTGCTATCTACTTAATTCCGTTTAGACTACCGGACCATTGCACACCTTAAAGCTGTTTTTAAAGATCATCCATAAAACATAAACATTCTTTTCCAGCGCTGTGTCGATATAAACCAAGATGTGTTTGCATGTTACATCGATTTTGAGAAAGCTTTTGACAAATAAAACATGACAAGTTACATCAGCTACTCGTCAGTAAAAACATTGACTTGGACGATGTAAGAATAATAAGCAACCTATACGGGGCCAAAGAGCGAATACAAAGGTAGAAAACCAGCCAACAGAGGAAATGGAAATCCATCATGGTGTAAGACAAGGATGCATCCTATCGCCAATACTATTCAACCTGTATATCGAAACCATTTTTAAAGAAACCTTGCAAGAAGAATCGGTAGGGATAGTTATTAACGGAGAGGTTATAAATAATATGCGATATGCTGATGACACGTCTTGTAAACGAGCAATTAAAGAGACATACAACATGTTCTAGAGAAATTAAATGAACAATGTAACCAATAATGTCTAAAGATAAATCTTAAGAAAGTAGTTACAAAGTTCCCCCAAAATCACAACCATGTAAACGTATCAGTAGCAGACATCTTAATAGAGAATGTGCAGTCATACAAATACCTGGGAGCCTGAATAGAACAATCGGGTGACCAAACAAGAGAAATAAGAACGAGAATAGAGATAGCCAGGTCAACATTTACGAAAATGAAAAAGTTGATCACCAGTCGAGATATCAAGATTGGACTTATGATGAGGATGTTGCGTTGTTACGTGTTTTCCGCGCTTTTGTATGAAGTGGAGACATGGAGTCTCAAGAAGAATCACATAGACAAACTACAAGCCTTCAAGATGTGGTGCTACCGTAGAATGTGACGTATACCCTGGATAGAAAAGATCTCTAATGTGGAAGTCCTAAATCGGATAAATAAGGAATGTGAAGTCATTAGCACCATAATACTTCAGAGACGAGTAGTCTGAGAAGTATAGCCGAAGTGAGAAATAGTGAGATAAGAGAAAAGTGTGGTGTAAAAGATAAAAAAAACAATAAAAGATAAAGAAATACTAGGATGGCTTAGACATGTAAGAAAAATGCATCCAGGAAGATTGACGAAATAATTTATAACGCGAGTGTGAGTGGCAAGTCGGTAGACCTAGGCAAACGTTTCTCGATTAGATCGAAATTGTTTTAAAAAAAGGCCAGGTCAAGAGTACCAGCAATCGACAAACTTGTATTAAAGCGGTAATGAAAGCAAAAGAAGCAAAAGACTTGTACAGGAACGTAGCAAGTGAAAAGTGAAAATAGGTGGGACTAATATGTATATTTATGTATTTCTTTAATAATTCTAAAACCCAACACCAGCTTAATACTAGAAATAAAGACAATTTATGCTATTTTATTTATAAAACTACCTTTTTAAGATGGGTTGTTTCTATAAATTTTTAAAAAAATTTAATCTGTTGCCAAGAAAAAAAAGGATTACACTTTCGAAAATATTTTGTACTGTAAAGAAACATCTTGACGCAAAAACTTACACTGCAGGTGACATCACTGAAAGTATATTTCTATGGGTATGTGGGGAATTCGTGTCTGTTGACATACAAAATTCCCACAAGAAGTCCGGTCTGATCCCGTGCTGAGCATGGAACAGGACAGGATACTAACTATCCGTGTTTGGAAGAGACCATTTAAGATATGCTTCCATAGACAAGAAGAATGGACTATAGTCGTCAGAATGGAATCGGTGACTCAAACTCTCTGGTCAAATATGTTACAGTTTTTGAAGCTTAAACTGTAGCAATTATATAATGTGCACAGACAGCGCTCTTCATAGGGAGACCAGCAGGTTCATCAAAATATTTTCAGACAGCCTGGCAGCAATTGAAGCGCTAGTAGCTCCGACTATTAATTCAGGCATAGGCGAAAGAAAACAATGTCACTATTGTCTGGGTTCCTGGTCGGGAATCAAAGGAAATGAGCGCTGATATGTTGGCAAAAGCTGGATCTGAGACTAAGTCATGGGCGCGTAGCCAGCATTAGGGATTTCCTTTTGTCTAAGCAGAAGGGCAATCCGGGGCTAGCTCAGGGACCATAATTTAATGTTCTGGAAAACAGAAACCAGGGACAAGTGTGGAGAGCAATGGGCACACATGAAGGAGTCTTACCGATAGGTCCTAGCAGAAAGTAGGAAGTAGGCTCCTATTCTAGCAAATCGCTAGTTGCTACCGAGGAAAGACACAATAGACATTGTCTGAGTGCCGTTAGCGGAATTCGGAAGAAACCACCCCCCAGCTTTTTTTGTACTCAGAAGTATAATGTAAATGTAAAATATTTGGAGATTAATGATCATTTTAAAACATTCAGACAAGAAACTAAAAAAAATTGTAAAAGTATTTTCTAAAAAGAAAAGGTCTGCTAAGATTCTAGATTGATACTAAAAAAGTGGCAGGTATTGTCCATCACACAAATAAACCCTTTAATGAAATCCTTTTAAAGATAAAGAAATTGCAGCACAAATATAAAACCATCAGTTCAAATTTTAATGTAAAGAAATTTGGTGTAAGAAAAAAATTATTAACGATGAATCTTCTTCTTATTCATAAATGTGTTTCTACCTAATAAATTGTTTTGATTTAGGTAAGTGTCTTCTAAAAAATATGTTGGAGTTAAATTGGTACATATTTTGTCTGCTTCTCCATTATATTCCATCTGGTAAACTTTTACGTAAACAATTATACATAGTAGGCATAGTATAATCACTGGCAATTCCCAACATTTGCTTCATCCGCAGTTCGGTAATTTCGCAATTTGGCTGCAGATTCAAAGACAAACATTTTATCTAATTACTTTTAAGAAATCGAGAGATTTCCTCATAATACAGCCATTTAAGGCTGGCATATCCCGAATTCAAGGAAAATGTTCTCTTTTAATTAAGTTAATTAAAAGTGAGACGGTGGTTGCTGAACAATAGACTTCTACAGCAGCTAAATATGCTTTTTAAACAGTAAACAGGACTGAATTGAAGAAGAATTGTCAACAACTTAATTACAAACTTTTGTCTAAATACATACTGGAAGTTTCTTTAGAAAGAGAAAAAAACATCGCGACAATAAGATTTATACCGTTTTGGAAATTATATTCTATGTGTAAATTTGAAAACGAACAAACGGCTGGACCGATTGGGATGAAATTTTTAAAAGTTTTTTTATACACACCAGTGGTGGTTTTAGTTAAAAAAAAGAGGTGGGAAGGAGATTAAATTGTTTGTCCTTTATTACTTTCTAAACTGCTTGACCGATTTTGATAAAAAAAATTTTATAATTTTTAGATTTACCCGGCGGGTGTTTCTATTAGTTTGGTAGTGATCGGATTAACAAAAGAGGTGGGAAGGGGATGAAATATGAAAGCCATAAAATACGCCAATTTTAGTGTCTAATTTATAATTCTTTGGGTAGCTAAGTTTAATAGTAACATTTTAATTTTGTAATCACCCCTACAAAAGGGGTGAAAAGTATATAGAATATAAAAACTATTTGAAAAGTTCGGTATTAGTATCGATATCATAGTTTTTGGGGTCGCTGAGTTTAATGGTGACATTTAAATTTTAATAGCACCCCTTCAAAAGGGGTCAAAAGGATATAGAATATAAAACTATTAAAAACGCCAATATTAGTGTCGAATTTATAGTTTTTTTTGTCGCTAAATTTGATAATGACATTTCAATTTTGCGAGCATCTCCAAAAAAAAAAGGGGTGAAAAGATTATAAAAACTATGAAAAAGGCCGATATTAGTGTCGAATTAATAGTTTTCGGGGTCGCTTAGTTTGATATTTATATTCCCAAAGCAGACAAGCCAACGTTCAGGCAGGACAACGTCTGCCGGGTCCGCTAGTCAAAAATAAGTCGTGAAATATATATGTTTCGTTAATAGTTTCACCTATTTATTATTACTAGCAGCAAATTACCAAATAAATAATAGGTTAACTTTAAACGCAAATAACCTGAAAACTACTCACTCATCGCAATGAGACAAGAGGATAATATTTATATGTATAATTATTCGAAGTTAAAATAAATGATATTAACCATATTGGCTTA